>JARJLU010009911.1:0-182100 GCA_030272975.1 Sparidentex hasta | reverse complement strand
CCCTCCCACCGCCACCCACCCCACCCCTCTTGCTTTGGGCACTCTGCCAGGCCAATGCAATAAAGGAAAAGAAAAAGAAAAAGAGACATGGCGAGGGAGAGGTAGAAAGAACAGGGTGGAGGATGATGGAGGGCGAATGCAGCTCCACCTGGAGCCCACAGCACACTTTTCTTAGAGCCAACACCAAGTTGGACAGGTAGTTATCGTCACCAAAAATCGGACAAAAGTATCCTCATGCTGGTAACATGATGCGACCACGGCATGGACTACCCAAAAAGAAGCCCTCCGTCATAAACCAGCGTAGAGACGGTGTCCAGACATCGATGTACAGCACAGCATTCCAACAGAAGGCAGGATTTTGTAACCCCCTCTCCTGCTCCAGCTGTACAGTACCACAAAGAAACCCCTCCCTACTCCTCTACCCTCCCCCAATTCCTCAAACCCTCCGTCTTTGCCTCCCCCCTCTTTCACTGTAAAAATAAACACATGCTTACTTTCAGGGGCCCCTTAAATGTAGCCAGAGCTGAGGGCTTCATTTGTTCATATTACACCAGCCAATCAGGAGTGGCTGTGCAGTCTGTGTAGGCATGTGTGCACGGGCGTGTGTGTATATACGGGGGGTAATAAAGGAGTGACACAGCCAAGATACACTCAGAGCGGAGGGATTTATTTTTTTTTTTTTTCATCTTGCGCTATCCTCGTTCTTTGTGTGTAGGCTGTGTGTGCAGGGCTAGAAAGGAGGCAGAGATGGCAGCTCTCTCCTGACATAATGCCAACTCTTAATTCCCTCCTCCCATCCCCCAACACACACACACACACACACACACACACACACACACACACACACACACACACACACACACACACACACACACACACACACACACACACACACACACACACACACACACACACACACACACACACTTCTTTATGCATGGAGCTGTCGATCAGATGGCTGCTGCTAAAATGTCCTCCTCAGAATTAAACCAGCGGCCTGCCGTCACACTCAGACTCCTCCTGTATGTGCACAGCAAAGAGCCTCCACCCATCCTGTCCTGTGTGGCTGCCCACCAGGTTAACACCACTGTCAGCTGACTGAGTGTAATGGCAATCAGGCCATTTGCAACTGCACTGAACAATCTGCCGCTCATTTCAGGTATGATCTCGGCCATGACGATTCATTTGGCTGATGCAACTACGCTCCTCCCAGTCCGCCTTCTGTCTCTCTCCACCACCTCCACCTTCTCCCATTCCTGGACTCCACGCGACCGGGTAAGTGCTCATTTTTCAACAGTTTGATTCATTGGTGGATATCAGTCTTATCACTGAGGCGCAGGGGCCAGATGTGTCAGCTATGAATTCCCACCTCTACCTGAAGACAAAAAAAAAAAAAAAGTGCAACTACTGATCCAGTGCTGTGAGTCACCAACCGCATCCATTTGTGCCATTAATCCCATCATCAAAATGGTGGTGATAGGTGCAAAATGGCGTCTGTGGTACCAAACTGGCAGGACCCTGGACCCCAAATCAATGTCATGTAAGGAAAGCCTACCTGCTTAATTATTCTCTCAGACTGTTTTGGATTTATGTTATCAATTTTTCCGATTTAACGCCAGATTTTCTTTTAAAACCTAGTGACTAAGACAAGTGTGACCTCCTCTCAGTTGTATGGCAGTTGATGAGTTCTTTGGTGTACATTTTCAGGGAAATCGAAGTTGTGTCACTATACTAACACTGATTTGATTCTAGGGAATAATTTGCAGTCAGAAACATGTTATCTTCACTTAGAGACTATTCATACAGAGTACAGAGGACTGAGCTTCATTACATGGTGCAACGACAATCACTGAAGATCAACATCAACAAAATCAGTGAGCTTGTGTTGTTTCAATGCTGTATATCTGTTAGTGTGTACGTTTACTGAAACAAAAACAAACAGTCTTTTCCTTGTGTTCACTACACAATCATTAAAGCTGATTCTACACATTGTAAAACACGGCGGCTTCAGACTCACATGTTCATCCGTGTACAGTTTCCAGGTGGGCAGTGTCACCAATTCCGTATCTGATCAAATGTGAAATATAGTCACAATCTCCCTTCTATTCCTGAGTTATGGGGTTGTATGAGGCCCAGAAAAATGTTAACCTTTTGATGTAAAATGTAATCACTTCATCATTTTCGCCTGCTAGACATTTGTGTAAAATGCTGTCACAAACTGCCATTTTTCCACTGGCACTTTTGGCCGAGGCAAACTGGGCCGCACTGATTTGCTTTTCCAACACCAGTTCTACTGTGACAAGTTCAGTCGAGCCGCACCAGCGATGGACCTGCTCTGGAGCGGGGCCAAGCAGCGGCTGCCCCGCTTGTAGGCCTGCAAGCTGTGCCGACTCCAGCCAACCCTTAACAAGCACCTGTCTCCTCAACACCTTGATACCTCGATACTCAACTCGTGTCTGTGCACGAAACCTGAGAGAGAGATGTTTCTGAAAGTGTTCAGCTCTCGGTATAAGAGGTAAGTCTGCTCAGGTCCGGCTGAGGCCGGAACAATGTGAGTGCAGGCAAACGGGGGGGTTGGGGAGGAGGGACACTCGTGTTTCTGCACAGTACGGAGCAACTGGGCCAAGTGCGAGTGTGCCCTAAATGACTAAACAATGGGGGGCTTTTATTGTGAAGAAGTTATAGTAAATTAAACGTGTTGGGGTGCCACACCCAGTCAAACCATGTAGGGTCAGAACGGCAGATGTAATGGAAAAATGGCAAATGTGTATGTTTATGCCAAATTTAAATAAATTCCCCCCTGGCATTCACATTCACAAGAATGGGATGGACGTATAGACAGTGGATCTGACATAATGGATTTGGCCATGGCCTTCACCAGAGTGGAGGCATGAAGACTGTTGTTTTCTGGGCAGAGGCAGCAATGGCAAAGTTATTTTTGCCAGTTACTAAGCTGGAATTTAGATTACAAGTAGCCCTGCATTAAAACAAACAAATGTTGCATTGGTGGGCCATGATGTTTAAAGCGCTTGTGCTACATCAAATACGATTGTGGAAGGGGAGTTCGTTTAACAGATTAATGAATATGAAGGCTGATCACACATCGAAACATTGCACAGTGGCTGGTGTTTTTCACAGATGAGATTTTTCAACTCTGGAGGTTGCGATGGCAGCAGCTGTTACGGTATATTTTTGGTGATAGCATTCAAGAGGGTTACAAGTAGAGATACAGAATTCAAGTTAGAAAAGTAATCCACAACATAAGTGCACTTGTGCATGATAAGCACTTTGCCAGAGGTTGGCAACAGACGTTTCTGTTAAAGTTAAACCTGACACAACTTTATCCGGACTATACTGATAGATACAAGATTTAACAGAAAAAAAAGGAGATTGTGTAGAGTGGGGTGATTGCTCCAAGGCAAGCATAAAAAAACCCCAATAAAAATGGTCTCCTGTCTTGTATGCCAGCTCCCAGTGCTAGGTATTAAACCTTTAAGACTTTCTGAGCATGAGTATTGATACAGTGGACTTATTTTGGTTGCATTCATTGGCTTTTTGTCCCATTCTTGGATCTGATTCTTCTTGATCCAAATCAGAAAACTTTTCTGACTTCACTCTTTCACTTTGGCATTCATGTAGCACTGATGCATTCTGATTTTCTAACAAAATTAAGAGTGTGTATGTCACAAACTTACGAAGATCTGGATGTTTATTTTGGTTTATGCAACGCATGAAAGACCTGCTTGGGGCCCTGATGGACCTCTTGTCACTGATGTCAAACATCTTCAAAAACAACACGGTCCTTGTGCTATAATGCATTTCATTATTCAACTAATAATGGCAGCCCTTCTACAAATTCATTGTTAGAAGAAGAAAATATAGACACGTAAAAAAAACTCACTTGTAAAACATGATGAGGAGCTAGTATCTTTATCGTGGTGTGTCTCACCTCAGGTCGGATTCATTCATACCATCAGGTGGACTATTCAAGAGACCACAGAGGAGATTCACTGTAACGTTTTGATGAAAGAGAGGAAGAAATGGTTGCCGTTGAAAATCCTAGCAAGATTCTCTGAGATGTGAGATGCGCAGTCCACATTAGCAGGTCGCATTTTATAGAATACTGTGAGGGCAGCCATCAGCGGTTCTTACTGCTGGCATGTAGGTCATGTTAATCATGGCAGTGCTGAGCTTTAGGCTATGTGTATGGTTGGGCTTTGTGCTGGGGTCACATAGGGTGAACAGCAGGAAGCTCTGAACTCACTAACATCAGACTGTATGCACTGGCATGCAGCTGTGTTCTAATGTTCACATTTATAGTAAGGTTCACAGTAATCAAAAACATTTTTCAGAGCATAGCTGCTGACAGTAACCTGTACTTTGGTCTGTATGTTGTGTTTGTGATCATATTAATTGCACCTCAGCAGCGATAGTGATTACTGTTCAACAAATTTAATACTTGTTCATTGTGTGCCACCAGAAACAGGAGTATAAATTATATGTATATGCTTTCAGCTGCATTCCAACAATGCAGAAACAAATGTATTATTCAAAAACAAAATGAACTCAAATGACAATAAATGGAGGCTACATACAATAGTATCCTGACCAATTCTGGATTTTTGGGGCCAATATTTAGCAAGATCCAATATCAATACATATGCCCACATTCTTGTGTGTGTTTGACAAACATGTAAAGGAGGCAGGAAATGTTACAGTTCATCCATACATTTTGTTGACCAGTTGCATCAGTGTATTGAAAGAATAAAACTCACTTCTAATTAAATTAAGTAATGCCCAACAATTGTCTTGGGCGCTCCTCGCCGTCAGCCAGGCGACGGACGCTCGCTCGTCACTGTCACCTGCTATAAAGCAGCTAACATTGAATATGAGTATAGTGGCGCTGAACTAGCAGTATAGCGGCGCAGTGCCGTTGTTCCACCGCCTGGGGAGAACCCTGCAGATATGTGTGTGATGCGTGTAATAATATCAGCAAGTGATATCTGCAGACTGATATATTGGTTGGGTTTATATTTATATACAAAGACCAGCCACAGCATTGAACAGGCCAAGTAAATAACATTGAGTATCTCAGTACAATGCAATCTGTGTGCTCACTATTGATGCATTCAGGGGACGCACCCTACGTTGTCCCTGATAGTGCTATATCATGAACAAGAAATTACAGTCATAGTCTCAATCATTGCCACATGGTACTTTAACTACAACAAGGCCCCAGAGAGTTGGTTTACTTCAATAAAAGTCATAACACATAGGTTGTGTGTGGAATATAAGTACATGCCATTATCATCTACCTCAGACCGTTTATGCTTCTGTTTTATATATCTGTGTAATATATGTGGATGTGAATGTATCACAAGTACTCAATAAATAAATGATAATAGTCTCACAAACACAAAAGGAATCCCCTGTAATCTCCCTTCCCCCCACACATGAAGCTGAAGTGAAGACCAACTAAAAAGTGTGTTTTTCTCCAGAGACTAGGGCTGGGGCGACGCCTTGGTGTAGGCGACATAGTCGACATAGTCGACATAATTGACGACAGAAAATCATCGACATTGATAATCTGCATCGATGCGTCGTCCCAAACAGGAAGTGGTAGTACCCACGGAGCTGAGAATAGCCGTTCTTACACAGAGACGCTGTATTAACGCCGCAGCGGCAGTTCGTAAATTCTCAGCCGTTGGTCACTCACACAGAGCGAAGCACCGCTGGAGTAATGACGAACCGCCGTGTAATTCACACAGAAAGCTGCGCTGTGGCTCCTAAAGAGATGTGACGGTACACGTCATAATTATGACGTTGGTGTGTTTCCCAGGTGTCCCCCCTGTAAATCTAAACCTGCGGACTGTTTATAATATGTAGTGATTGAGAACCCGGCCCCCTAAACATCCTGGAAAGTGAAAGAGTTACGTTTTTTTGCGCTAAATTACATTAGTACATAATCGCCATCAGTAAACAGGTTGCTGCGTGACTCTGTCCCTTGCGGGGACGGAGGCTGTTCTCTGGGGGAAAGTTCACTGAAGTCTCAGTCGGGAGGGCTGACCATTGTGGTGATTTCTATCAACACAACCATTTGAGTGACTTAAAGTGTATTGTCAGTGTATTGCCAGTATCGCTGTTTTTCGGGGTGAAATGTGACGAAGAGTCAGTAGGAAAGGCGGGAGGACAGACACTGCCCTGCCTACAACTGCAGTATTGTTTCCTCATATAAGTGACCTATGACAGTTACAGTTACTATGTTACTTTTGTTTGGCCATGTAACGTTAAATGAATCGTTAGATTAGATGAATAACCTAAACCTGCTGACTGACCTGATGACTAACCTAAACCTGCTGCCCTGGCAACATGAGGGTGACCCGCACAATGTGGAGCAAGTGGTTTTAATGGTATGTCTGATCAGAGGACATTAACATATAAATTTCAGAGGGGAACTGCTCCAGCAGAAATAAATCTAGTACATTTAAAAAAAAGGGACATAGGGCTGTGGTGAATTTCCAAACATGCTTTTAGTAAATGTTACACATTGATTTATGTCCCTCTGTGAGACAATCTTGTAGAATTAGTTTAATTTTGAGGTATTTCTACTAGTCTCAATCAGGCTGAAATGAGTCAAAGGAGTTATGTTTTGTTCAAATTGGAAACAGGCGCAATAACCAAGCAAAGGATCGTTACTGACTGCACCACTTTCTCTCTTGTGTCCGAGGATTTGTTGTGGACCTAAAGGTGGTTGATAATTAATTAGATGGGAATCTTAGGTAAAATTATTCCAATTTCTCAAAGTGTCACCAAGCAGTTTGGAAAAAAATACAAAAATCAATTTAAAAAATAATGTTGTTTTGAGTCATTGCCATAATGACAAAGTTAGCAAATGTTTGCAAGCTGAAATGCCTTACTAAATCACTTTTTATGTCTGTTATTTCAGATAAATGCTAAATTTGTGTATTGCTGCCATCCACTGCATTACAGATGTACAACCTCACAAGCTGCTGTAGATATTTGTAAAAAGAGGACAGACAGCCAACATACTAGAGAACATTTTGGCAGCCATGGCTAATGAGAAGAATGAAGAGCACATTCTGAAAACAACAACACACAATTGTTGCTGCACACATTGCTGTTCTAACCTGATGATTTTTTTTTTTGCCCATTGTGTTGGAATGCTCTGATGAAATTGTGTAGGAGTAAAATGATCAAAGAGTTTAATTTACTTCATCAAAACATATTTCAACCACTTTTTGTCAACACTTATTACTTGTGGTGATTGAGCACACATAGTTTGTGCTGCTTTCACACAATTTTGTGAGTTTCTGCCAAAAAAAATGATCTGTGTGCAACCAATGTCTACTATCTAATTGAGTAAATCCAATTAATTTTTTTTCATGTGCAGGTTAAGAGAGAAGGGGAAAAGGAACGCACTGAAGACGCTGCAGACACCGACCAGGTGGACAAGCACCAGGGGACTGTAACGCCCCAGCCGTCACAGCACTGGGTCACAGTCCACTGTGTGCAGCCATCCGCGGACTACATGTATGTGGATTGATGTGGGTACCGTAAGAACCAACTTGTGAGATTTGGTGTGACCTCTGCCCACAGGCTTGTGGTCGTAGGCTGTTACCATGGTGAACTCAGGTAAGCACAACAAACAAGGTGAGCGAGTCACACTGAGATTGAGGACCTGTTCAATCAGTTGTTTGGGAACGGTTTGGGTTTCAGGCCCGCAACAACTGGTATCACAGATGAAAATAAATAAATGTGGACCCTATGTGATTCACCAGAGTCATGTGGAAATGTATGTATGTATGCATGCCAAAACAATAAGATAACAATAACTCCCCAATAAGAAAAGACAAATGAGAGACTGAAGGAGAGAGATTAATAGAGAGGGAGCATGTATGGGCAGGTGAGGCAGTTTGAGGGTGTGTGTGGACATGACGAGAGCTGAAACTGAAACTTGTATTTGGTAATGGTTGGATACAATTCCATGTATTTTTCTGGTGAATTAATGAATAGTAAATGACACACTAACACTCCCAACATTCACAGAATTACCTGTGGCCGCTGTCTCATTTAAAGAGGACGAGTGTGTAGAACCAGGTTGAGTTAGACACACACACGAGGAGGGCTCTGAATGAGTACAGAACTTGGCTTGGAGCATTCGGTGTTGTACACAGTGTTCTGTGCAGGCAACTAGCAAGAAAATACAAACCAGTGCAACTGGTGGAGCAATAATGGGAGGTGAGAAGGTGACCCAGACAGAACAGCTGGTTCAGAAGACAGCAGGTGGAAAAGGATGACAGCCTCATGAACCGAAGTCAGGATTATTCAACTGATCAAAAGACTAATGAAACCAAGAGCCAGTTTAAGCAGCCCCTTGTCACTCAGACCCATGTGGTGAGAAAACATAATCAGCCTCAGCATCATATGCTATGTGTTGATATCCAGGTAGCTGGAGACAGCAGACTGACAGCGGCGTAACACACGACCGGAGCACATGGCCCCCTCCACCTCTGTTTCATTGATGCTGCTGCAACTTTGTGACTGAGAACAGCAAGAATAAAGTCACCACTGGTTTGTGTCCTGTCCACAGCAGTGCCACTCTGCCCATCTGACAGAGACTGCTGTGTGTGTGCAGGAAAATCCTTGTGTCTAATCATACCAACAGTCTAATGAAACTACCAGAGGCAGCTACCATCTGGCTGCTTGAGCCAGTGCTGGAAAAGATGGAGAGATGTCCAGAACAACGAACCTCTCTCTGTGTGCCAACAGGAGGCAGCGGCTCAGCTCGCTGCTTCAGCTGACACACTGGAACAACATCTCAACAAAACACACACATACACATAAAGCGGCTGCCTGGCTGTAAAGGATGTTGATGACAGGGCTGCTGGGAATATGACCAAAATTTGCATATGGCCAGTTTTTGACACTAATGAGGCCAATCAGAATGGAGCCCATAGCAACAGAGTTGTAATTGGTTGTGTGGAGTGGCTCAGGAGTTGATGGTTGTGGGATGCAGATCCAGAGCCAATGGGAGCTGAGAGAAGGATGCTGGTAGTGTTTTGTTGTCGGTTGAATTGATTGGTGCATTGGCTCGGTACAAAAGTCACATCCAGCAGGACCGCAGTGTGATAATAACACACACTTTCACCTGCTGACTGTGAATAAACAGCACGTACGGCAACACACACACCTTCCACCTCAAGCTCAGACACAACGCTGCTCTTTATTAAACTAGACAACAGCTCATTGTGGGCGTTGCTATGACAACCAGTCGTCTATTTTTAAGCTGTGCCACTAATCAATTCCTGTTCTGCTGTCGCCTGAGGGGTGGGGGTGTACATGTGCGTGTGAGGGTGGAGGGTACTGATGGGAGGGGATGGGGGCAGTGGTAGGGGGCAAAGGGGAGGAGGAGGAGGAGGCGGAGGAGGAGGAGGAGGAGGGGTGAATGTGCAGTTGGAGACAAAGAGCATAGTAAAAGAAGTGAGAGAAAGAAACAGTGTTCAGGATTCATCTCATACCAACACACTCCACACAGCAGAGGTCTTCATCCATGTCTCCTGCCGCTCATCAACCAGCCACACAAGCTTATATGATGATTACTGTGACCATTAGTTCATTGCTTTGGGACAAGATACACACCAAGCTGTTACAGTCTTTCAATATGAGGATGCTTCACATTGTTTGAGGACTGTTCGTCAGACTCAGCAATCATAATTAGAAATCACTTCAAAATTCTGAGAACTAATAATGGCGGTTGTTAACATTTGTTCAATCTATAGACGAAAATCTATATTTAGGAATAAAATTAAAACAATATAATTAAATAAGTGATATCCTGAAGGATCTGTTTCAGAGCTGATGCTGGCATAAAGGATTGGTATCAGCTAAAACTAGAATGGCACTCAGTAGAGAGCATACCTCTGCCAACAGTCTCCTTTAATTCAATCATGCCTAATCCAATAATAAATAAAACCTATTTAAATCCACTAAATCCAGATTCTTATTTGGATCTGCATCAAAGTGTTCTCCCTCACAGTTATCAGACACCTAAATACGCCTGACTTATTTCATCAAGATCCATGCATTATTCCCTGAGAAATAAAATGCAGAAATGTCACAATAATAAAGAAAGGGAGATACACACATTCACACCAAAGGTTAATGGGTGTCCCCTTCCTCCATCTGTGTTTCATAGAATCCTTTCAGTAGTTTTTGTGTCATGCTGCTGATAGCCAACCAATCAGCAAACAGACAGGGCAAAGCTGTAGCAATAAAGCCAATCAAAATCAGATACTTTATTGAACTCTGTTTTATCCACCTTGGTCTGCTGCTGTTAGAGCCCTCCTCTCCTTAATGACAGCCATGCTATACTGTGCGAAAATTTAATTCCATGTACGAGTGAAAATTTGAGTGTGTGAATATGGAGAACTTATTTGGGCGCATTGCTGAGAGACTGAGTTCAGACACTGAAGGTGGCAAAACGCACAGATTCACTGAGCCACATCTGAATTTCTCATGTCTTTCTCTCACTAACAAAGAATAGCAGTGTAGAAACATTCATCTAGCAGCTTTTCATCTTTAGTACGAACGTGAACGTCACTTTAGTTATAGCTCAGTAGCTCTGAATCAGGATCTCCGCTATTTGAATCAAGTAGCTGATGAAAAGCCAGCAGATGACACATGTTATTCTAAATTCATTATACGCATTTAATCAACATGTCACATATTCTGCTACTCTCATTTTCAGGTTACAGCTAGGAGTTGTCAACATTAATTAGGCTGCCATTAAAAACAGTTTTGTGCCTCTTAGTCAACAAAATGTGATTACAGATCTGAAGCCAACCTCCATAGATTTGATAAGGGATAAGAAAGTGTTTGGATTTGATATGCAGATTTAATTTTGGATTCAGATTCAATGGATCGCTACCACACTGCAACCTTAGTGGAGGGCGTAGCATGCTCACAGTTCAGCCTCCACCATGCAGGCAACCAGGCCAGTCAGAAGGGCTGCAGTGACAAAGACATGATCCTGAGCCAGCTCACCACCCACTGACACTGCCAGGGGATGCCTTCATCCATAGGAGTGGACTGATTATGAGCCTGGACAATCTAACAGGGCTAACAATCTGAGGGCTTTTATTTTTCACATTATTAGCATCAGCGTTTTTGTGTCATTCACTGCACTTTTTCAATAGCTCTATTCAAGCTGCCTTTTCTTGTTTCCTTTTTCTGAATAAAGTTTTTATTGAGGCTTATGTACACTTTGAATGTGTATATTTGCTTTTGTTGTTAAGGAAATAACAGTAAAAGATAATCCAAAATAAACAGCAAAAGTATTTACAATTCCGCACACCCCCCTCTACTAAATTAATTTTGGTATGTTGTACATCCACACAGAGAGGGCAAGTTAAAATAAATTTAAGTAATAAAATCAATAATTAAAGATTTAGTAACCTCAAAATAAGAAAGTGTAACTCTAAACAGGGTTATGTAAACTCAATTAAATTTGCAAGCTTTATCACAGTGGTAATCTACATTAACAGCAACCCGTCTGATTAGAAACATGTCTTTACATTAGGTTTTGCTGTTATCTTTTCCATTGCATATACGTTCATTGATCTTTCACACCGTTGATGTGTTGGTGGTTATGGTTTGAGATATGATACACACAATGCCTTTTGAATGTGGGAAATGTAAATATATCTAAAAATCTAATCTAATCTCGCCAGCTCTGTGAAAGTTAGAGGGGGAATGAGGTGACAGGTTTGTTTCACCTCTGGTCGGCCAGTGAAGGTAGTAACGGAGCTGCACCAGAGACGAGACACAGATATACATTTTTATCCCAAATCAGTTCCAAATCTCTGTTATTCGGGCTCGATGATTTCTGTTAATTAGGGCCCGGGCACTCACCAGTGCGAAGACCTATTGAATTTGTTAGGATTCTTCTTACTTTTTTTCCATTTATTCTGCACACTAGTCGCAGTTTTGAGGCTTGAACCTACCCCAAAACTCACTGAACTTGGAATATACATTATATCTGGCAAAGAATTTGATAATTCAACATGATTGGGTGTTGGTGTAGCCTGGGGAACCTACAGCGCCCCCTACTGTAAATCCCCGCCTCCTATGTGCGCATACATTTACAAAATGTATTATGCATATGTGTCATGACCAGACACACATAAACATCACTAGTCACAAACTCTCAGTCCAATGGAAACTGAGCCATTTTCATACTTTGCCATAGAGCTGGAAGCCCTTATAACTTCAACATACATTTTCCCATAAATACCAAATTGCTGACACTTTTGGAGGGTGTCGCCCTGCATGTGTCCATGCGTCAATACTCAGTCGGCTAATTTGATTTTTGCCACCATTTCACTTGACAAACTCCTCCTATGGATTTAACACCACAGATTTCACATTCAGTCAGTATCATCCTCAGACCTTGAATATCAAAAGTTATCAAAAGCTTTTGCCTTCTGTTATACCTGGTGGGCGTGGTGGTGCGGTCCATTTCGATGCTTTGCCATAAAGCAGGAAGTCCTCATTACTTTAACATACAATTTCCCATCTACACCAAATTGCTCACACATGTAGACATACACATGTAGAGGGTGTTGCCCTGAATTTGCCTCTGCATCAATACTGTGTCATACCCATAGCGCCACCCACTGGACACAGGAAGCCAGACGAACATCATCTGATTTACATGACATTTACGGGTTGTCTTCTCCAAATCATACACTACAACATGACACGCAAGGAAGAGGTGCATGCCCTCTGATGGCACCACAGCCTGACGTGTCTTTAATAAGTATTAGAATCATCCCTAAAAAAACAAAACAAACATAGTGTGCCATCACCAGGATTAAATAGCTATTAGGGTCTACGTGACCATCTCAATACAGTAATACATAATACACAATATAAATGAATATATACATTATATAAAAATAATTTGAGCAGTCAAGTATGGTCATATAATGACGGAATTGGACAGACGTCCCCCAGATACAGAGGTTCCAATTTTCAATGCAGACTGGATGATGCAATGTGTGTAATTTGTGTGTCATCCAATGGGGTTCATGATCATCTTATTCATAACACCTTTTATAGCAAACTGCAAACTGGGCGGGTTGTCCTGAGAATGCTGTTTGGGTCATCAAAACATCAGGAGACCTCCTTTGGGGACAGAGATCTGAAGTACCATAATGGAAGGAATTTACGTTTACAAAACCTTACAAAGCCGCCAACATCTTGAATATATCAAGGAATAATCGCTGAATCTGAGCCATGTCTGTGCCATACCGCCTGCAAGACAGTGGAGGTGACTCATCTACCTTCTCATGTGAATGTTATGTATGAAGAAAGTGTCTTTTGGAAGCTATGGGAAGCTTTTTGGGAGGGCAGACCAGTACACCCCGGCTAATATTTAATCTTGCTTCTTTAATGTCCATCATTGGGGGTATACACCATGTTAAAAACACCTTTCTTACATCACAGCAAAAAATTACTATGCCACGGCTAAACCATCAACCATTTTTACATGAGTTGATGGTGCCCCAAAGCAAAGCCGCTCTTAAATTGCCCCATTAGCAATGGAGCTGAAGCTCTAGAAAACATCAAAGTACAGCCAGCGTCAAATTCTACACCTATAACCGTGGTTTGCAGGTTCAGTCAGCTGTAACTAATACAACATTCATTCTGTGAGTTTGCTGAACTTCTAACTCTTGGTCTTCTCTGCATTCATGTGTGTGCAATTTATGTTCAGACGCCATAAAGAAACATAACTCTTATCAATCATCTTACATCAAAAATTCAAAATGGAATACAAAATTGCAATACACAATAAATTAATATCTATATTTTGAAATCTCTTCAAAAAGACTTCATTAATGTAAGGACTATGCAATAAAATCAAATGTGATATTAGTTATTAATATCAAAATAATAAAATCTGTGTATAATGTGGATACAATAACCAAGCTAGACCCAAGTACTAAAACAAGTAGAACAGTCCGGTAAGTTCAGAAAATGATGTCACCTTACAGCAATGAGCCTTTAAAATTGGGAAAAGACTTGCTTCAATTTAAGCCCCTATACTGACTCACATTAACAATATAATATCTGTATATTGCACAACCCTAAGTCATGTACCTTCTTTAAAGGCCAACATAGTATGTTTCTTTGTCTATGTACGTTCATCAATCTAGGTGATTGTATCAAAGAAATTCCAGACAGTCAACGAATAATGTCAAAACTATTACTGTAATATCGTAGTGAAGAGGACTTGTTCACACATTCATACATACTTATCCTATTTAATACATTTTTTTTAGACGTCATCTTCTCGCTATTTAATCGGGCAGTCTCATTGAGACTTGTCAACAAGACACATTCATAAGAAGACAATCCACAAACAGAAATGACATAACCGCACAACAAACAAGGAAGAGATAAAAACAACTACACAATCAGAAAAAAACATCAGATGGTGCAGACCACCAACACAGATCTATTTTCCGTTTATTTTCCCTGTCTGTAGTCATGTAGCACCAATTTCAAAAACATCTTTCCCCTGCAGAGTGGGCATTGGTAGTCGACGTACACCAATTACATTATTTGCCCCCACCATTGTTCATCTGTTTTAATCAATACTTAGTCGGATGATGGACACAACAGTTACAAATTCATCTGCTCTGTGCAGCAGCAGAGTTGCAGCACATTTTTAGCAGTCATACTGAGAGTAAGCATAGGTAAAGGACAAGACAATGGCAGAATATTTGCTGTCAGAGCGAAAAGCAAAAGGGCTTTTTTGGCTGTATTGTGGATTTAAACCCAATGCTTACAGGGAATGTGATTACATTCATTTGAGAAAAGGACCTCACTGAGAAGTTGGAGGTGTGCAGCCTGTTGCCCATAACTCTTACTCTTAACAGCTCCTTATTATTTCTTTCTCCAATGGACAGGATAAAACTATTCTGACGTGTCAAACTATCCCGCTGTCAAAAAATGCAGATGACAGTTGTTGTTGTGCTCAGCAGACGCATTTTTGATGAACACCAGTGGTAAGTGCTAAACTTATTAAACACATAGCCTACTTCATGATAACTTTTCAATCAGTTACATGCTTTGAATGTGAAGCTGCAACAGTTGTAAACATTTGGTTTGCATTCGCAGTAGATAAACACTCTACAGATAGTGAGTGTATTATGATGTATAAAGCCCAATGTACCAGGTGTTCTTGTGGGCTAATGAGTTGGTGGGAAGTTTTCGTCAGCGCAACACTGAAAGGCATTTATGCAAGGACCATTTTTTCAGGATTGCATTCTTGTTCAAATTCTTCAGCTCTAGCTGCTATATCAGCATTTACTAACACGCTGTACCTTAAAAACTGACCCTAAAACACTAATTGTAATGCAGTTGCCACTGTGAGCAGAATTACATCTACAATGATGCAGTAATGCAATATATATAGTATGGTAACTTGTGGAATCAATTAATGATTTAGTATAATATAATCATAAAAAACACATGATCGGTTGATCATAGAGCTGAGATACTGATATCCTTTGTGTTACAGTGAGATGTCTTTTAAGTGATCCCTTTTATGAAAGGCCAGTATTAGAAAAACTACCTAATAAAAGTGGAAATGGTGCTACTGTATTTCCTGAGGTAAAACCAGACAGACTATTTACAGAAATATGTCACTAATTATTCCTTATTATCAGACAACAGAGGTACACGTTTCTTGGTGCTGTGGCACTCCTGCAGCAAATTAGCTTTGTGTTCTTTTAAAAAAAAGGCACAAATGTAATTTTCTCATTTTTTTTAAAGATATATATACAATTTTTTCTTTTCTTTTAATTTTTTTTTTCACCCAGGAATGGAGCACAGACAAAACGCATTGAGCCAGTCTGAGCCGGTTTGTAACCTCAGGGTATGGAATTATCTCTTAATATGTAGCCGTTAGTGGTCAAGACGTCACACAGTAAGACAGTCAGAGAGAGAGAAAGAGCAAGGGTGGGAGGTAAGGAGGAGGAGGAGGAGAAGGAGGAGCAGTAGCCCCAGTGTTTTCAGAGCAGAAAGAGGAAAATCTCTTCCTTTAAGAGCTGGCACTTTGACAAGAAAAGACTGAGTGCAGAACTTCAGACCACAGGGTGGGGCAAACGCTGTTTCACCAGCCAAACGAGAGAAAAAGAAGAAAGAAAAAAAGCAGCGGGAACATGAGACATTTAGTCAGAGCGAGGCACACAGAGGTAGCACAGACATCTTAAAATGGGGCTGAATGTGGCAGTCAGCCATCGATACAGAGCAGAGACACAAATGTGCCAAAGACAATCAAGTACAATTAGAGCATCGCATACAACACGTTAGCACACAGCAATCAGTGCAGCGATATTAGCTAAACTAATCTCTGACAGTCAACACCACACAATAATACACAGCCAGAAAAGTCCTCAAATTGCTCACATCACACTGCATTCTGGGTTTTTCAGGGGCTAATGCATGATCGTTGGGAGCTGTTGCGGTTTTTTTTTAAACATAAGGAGCAAATATCACAGATGTAAATTTTAGGAACAACGACACATCTCAGCAGATTTCTGAAAGACAAATTTAATTAAACAATGAACTGGATGGAACACTGTGGGCCTAGGTGGGTAGTAATGAGTTATTGACTCCAGTACATTTACTTTGGGTAATACGGTTGGGCCGATGGACGATGCGATCTTCCAACGCCAATGGCTACAGTAATCGACTACTAAACCTCCTGACATCGTAAAATCCTGATTCAAAAGGCTCCCCACCAGAGAGCACAATTAAGAGGCATGTCCCCTCAGAGTTGCCGTAGGGCAAGATGTGTTGCTGTTTTCGATATGTGGGGAGAGGAAATGAAAAGAAGTGTGTTGCAGCTTAGTGCACTAACATTACCTCTCCATTTCCTGTTGATTATTTTCTTAATAAACCAGCTCAGTTAGGCGAGCGCAAGATACTCGTTCTTTTCCCGTGGGCTGCTGTTTCTCTCAGGCATGCCATTTTTATACACAGTCTTCTTAGCTTAGCTTGCTTGGCTATTCCACCATCATTGTTTTATGCATATGATGCTGAACAAAACTAAGTTAGGGACATATGGTGTGGAGAGAAGGATGCTTTAAAACTTGACACAGTATGTCGATTTTAACTGGCGATAGTTTCCTCTACAGGGTGAGTTGGAGCAACTGTGGGAAACAGCAGTGGCTACAGTGGTGAGCTAATATGCAACTGCCTTACAACAACACTGAGGGGACATGCCGCCTCAAATTCATAAACTATGTCAATGTCCATCATGATGTGTCACTGTAGACATTGTCATATGCCAATTCCGCAGACATTAATGACTTTGACTTTAATTTTGGTTACCGAGCAATACTTTTTTCAATACCAGTTTTATAAAATCGACAATCCAGCTCAAAGACCTGGAGCAGCTGGAGAATTACATCAGAATTAGAATAAGGAATAATTTCAAAGTCCAGCTGGAGCAGGAAAATACAAACATTAAAAACAAACACAAGACACATCACATCAATTAAACAAAGACGTCTCAACTTTACAACAGCGAGCGCATTCATACTGATAGTGTTCAGCTTCCACTCTACTATTTTTAGTAGTAGTGCACTTTAGTCAACCTGGAAACCTGGACTAAATTGTAAAACCTGATGGAGTATCAGCATAGTATTGGGCAATATAAAAACATCTTCAAAAGGAACTTTAACAACAAACATTAGAGTGCAGCATATGGGTTATAGTGTGGGTTGGACTCTTCTATCGCTGTAAAGTAACACCCCAAAATACTCCAAAACCAGAACAGAGACCACCAATGTATCTAGGAGGCTCAGTGAACAGCATTTCTCTGTTGTAAGGTTATGCTCACTCACATTTTGGTGTGAAGAATGGACGCATGTTGAACTTGCTGACATACAACCAACTGCATTTTCGAAATAAAAAAATAAATCAGATCAACTCACTTCATTCACTCTCGCTATTTGGCACCAAAAAGCAATTACCATTATCTTTTACAACTTCTAATTGCCTCAGAAACTCGACAAATGTAACAAATGCAATGACCAAATAATGTGACTACAAAGGAGTGATTTAAGTGTTTGTATACACCCCCAGTACCAATAAACAGTTGCTAGTTAACTGATCAGAACCACCCTCTCAAAATTTCTGATCAGAGTTCCTGATGATAGTTGATTGCACTTACTAATAATTAGTGAGCATGAAATTATTACATTGACAGCATGAATGAACTCACTTGTATACAGAAGTTATTAATCCAATGGCACAAACTATGAATATGTGAAATCCTGTTGACAGGCTCCTTCATTTCAGGTAGTTCTTAATACATCCATAATCTGTTTTAAAGCCACACTGAACTACGTGTACAACTGTTAAAACAGCACACACGTGCTAGGTGTGGGAAGAGATAAAATAAAGTGCTTTTGCATTAAAAATGCTGATCAACCATGACATATTTTGGTGTATTATGTATTGCAGTGTTTCCTACACATTAATTTATTTGAGGGTCTGCCACAATATCAATATTGACAGCCACATATTGATTTTGTCCTGTTTTCTCACACTCAAGACAGAACACCTACCAGTGAATAGCATTATGTTATATACTCCGGTACAGTGGATGGCGGTGTAGTTCCGAGGCTGCTTGTAAGACAAAGAGGAGTAGGACTATTTAATGCAGTTGGCTTGACTGTAACTTCCTCTGCAAAGGAGACGGCTGGCCTTATCGTCAAGTTCAAGCCCCCACAAAGAGTGCCACAACACCCCTGATTAACCCATGAGACCCCCGAGAGCCTCAAAAGCAAAATTTGAAGGGGGGCCCAAATTTTGTCAAAAAAATAAAAAATATATATATACATTGTCACTAATGGTCATTAAAATGTTTTTAAGCTAACCATGTCTAGTATTCAGAATTCAAAACATTTATTCACAAATATCTTCTATTTTTTGCCAAGTGAAGCCAGCCAGTCCTGTGCATGTATGCAAATTAGCCATGTGTGCCAAACAGAAGAGAGACCTAATTTTAAAAAGTCATGCTAAAAAATGGCAAGCAAGCGACAACGTGAAGCTGGGGCCGAGTGCTCTGAAGAAACAGCAGGTGCTGAGGTAACATTAGCTGCTACTGTTGCTAACACAACTGACTTGCAGGCTGGTTGGACAACAAAGCAGGTGGGCGAACGGAGAGGCCTCTTGTTGTAGGCTGTCTGTCAGCATCCGCCATGGTCCTTTCATTAATTTGAGAGATGGCCTATTTGTACGGTTAGGCGAATGTGCATTGTGTATGTGTTCAATGATGTATCTGTCTGATCATATTTGCTGTACATCAATGGTTAAATAATGTCACATGATCGGTCATACTGCAGGCTCTCATTTGCAAGTGCACTGATTGCATGTCAGTCTCCAATAGGCTATACCTGGCATTTATTCAGTTGATTGCGCTTGTAAATGTGCCAGATTGGCGCCAATTATTGTCGTGTCTGCATTGTAAGGAAGCCCTAAAGGGCCATGCATTCATCCATTTTATTTAGTGCATTAAATCATTGCAGGAAACATCATTCAGTGCAGCAATGTCAGAGGAGCAGGATCATATCGATCACTGCGTCATATCTTTTCAGTCAAGGCCTGACACAGGTTAAAACAGCACTACGCATTGCTATTACAGATAAAATATACATTAGTGTATATCATCTGTAACTACATAGCCAGCGGTCAGCCTATGCAGTTACTATTCCAGTCGTCATTAACTACATAGCTGACCAGCAACATGGTCCCGGGCATCCGGTATCCATGGAGACACTGGGGACCTCGTAACTGGTCAGCTACGTAGTTAAGGATGACATCAGGCCTTATCTGTAAACTCATTGGTCAGCATGCCATGCCACTTGTGTGTGACAGAAAGCTCAGGACTGTCATATCACCGTCATTATCTCAAAATCTCAAATTAATCATATTGTTATCTCGAGAAAACAAAGTTCTCAAAACAAATCATCCCATTATCTCGGGAAAACGGCAGTTGTTATATCGAGACAATAACTCGAGATCTTGAGAAAACAAACGAAATTAACTTGTTATTACGGGAAAACGGAGGAAATAAAATGTAACGCATGTAATACACAACTTTACCTCTCCTTGTTATAAAACAACATGCATCCAAAGAACTTTAGTCAATGCAACCTCCTATGTCCATGAAATATTGTAATGTTATAGGCCTACTGGATATTGAGAAAATTTAGATCGGTATTGCGCAACAATCGGCAGATGGGACCTCCCAGAATATTGACAGGTATTTTGCACACTGCTCACCACTACACACTGTCTGTATATAACTTTTGTTTTTTCATTTACCAGTCGTAGTATTCTAATACTGGTCAAAATGAGCAGAACACTTTTCATAGGGTGATCATTCATGTTTTGTCGGAATGTAATTGGCAAGGATTCCACTGGGAGCCCCTCAATTCATCCCAAGTCCCCCTCTCCTAGCAGTGCCCTTCAGTATACAGTGAGCATTAGGACGAATGCATTGAGACAAGTTGACTGGGGTGACCTTATGCGGCACCTGGCTAAATGCAGCACAGCAATGCAGCAATGATCAGCACACTGCTTATTCACCCTGTGGATTAGTCACAGCTGCACTACCACTGACTGCTGGGCCATTCCTCCAAATTCAGGGACAAATAACACAGTCATTTACCCACTACCCCTTAATTTACTAGTTAACACACCACCACTCCCTGCCTTATTGCTTTACACACATTCATTAAAATCACATAAATCAATTAGTGCCAGGTTACAGGTATTACCCACACCTACTCAAATATGACTTTTTTCAAATTAAGGGGTAATAATGCAAATTTCTCTCTTCTGAAACACAAAGTGATGCTTACACTCTTCGGAGCTCCAATCCAACTTTACTGAAACAAAGCAACTGTTCAGATTGGTTACATGTCAAACATGACTCCAGCACCAAGTTTTTTGTATTATTATGGAATTCCATGCATTCCGCCGTAATCACATGGAAAGGGATGAAAAATAGGACGTTTAGAATTCATAAAAAAATATACAAAACTATTATTTTTTCTATCTGGTTTTGGATCAACATACAGATGGTGAGGGACAATAAGGTTGAATGTTCAATGCAGTTATGATTTCTGGAGAATACTTAAAAGGAACAATTCACACAAAAAGGCAAAACCAGTTACTATCTCCTCCCCACATGCAAATGTGAAGTCAGGTGAAGTTGTGTAGTCCACAGAACCTTCTATAGCTTCACAGCAAAACAGTGCTGCAGCATTTTACTCAACAACTTAAGTAGCTGGAGACTTGCAACACTGTTTTACTGTGAAACTCTTT
Organism: Sparidentex hasta; assembly: GCA_030272975.1. NCBI lineage: Eukaryota > Metazoa > Chordata > Actinopteri > Spariformes > Sparidae > Sparidentex > Sparidentex hasta. Next base: position 160,668 of record JARJLU010009911.1, on the reverse strand, counting down.
GTGGGCTACGCAAGTTCATCTGACTTCCCATCAGCATGTGGGGAGAAGATAATGACTCAATTTGACTTTTTGGGTGAACTGTTCCTTTAAGCATCAATTGATATTTTTCATATTCACAGTGGATGAAATGACTTTCACTGTGAATGTTGAGGTGATGAACCAATATAGAATTATCACCAAATTTTATAAGCGAGTTAGCCTCTTGCAGCTAGTTGTTCTGATTGTACTGCCCACACATTCTATTTCCAGCTAACCTACAAGCTATAAAAAAACAGCACATTGTACTAGAGCCAAACTGCTATATCACAGATATAGTGGAGAGATATCACTATCAGCTTAATTGTTGTTCGATATGTACATATTTTACATAACATAATGCAGAAAAATGCTTGGGCTAAAAGTATTTTAAAAAGACGTCCAGTGAAGTTTTCTGTTACAGGGCATTGACGTCACTTTAGATGGTAACGTTAAATAGTAAAATATCCTGCCTCCATCTCATATCCTTTTCAGAGGTGTTTGAGAAACACATTTAAGGGATACTTGCTGTTCGTGTACTGTGGGGCTCTGCGTGGTACACTTTCTGCTTAGCAGCAAACAACAGACAGACCAGTAAGGGACTAGCTGGTGAACATATGGAGCAATTAAAGAGACTAGAGTGAAGCCATCATTAATATTACTACTAACACCTGACTATCTATGACAAGTCACAATGTCTGCTGGGAGAAGGAACGAGGAACGTGTGGAAGAAATACTCAATCAACAACTTCAGATGCAAAAGAGTAGTGCAACGCATCTGGTAGCTTCCTGTAGATTGAATAAACATCATTACTAACTATGACATTCCATAATAAGTAACATTCCGACTGTGTAAAGATTAAGATATTTTCTGGCACTTCTTAGCGCGCACCTAAGTTTTACTTACGACAGGGTGGAAAAGCTAAAAACCTTAACATAACTCAAGAGTTGCTGTTGTTTTGATACGTGGGGAGAGGAAATAAAGGGTGTTGCTGCACAGTGAAACATTACCTCTTCATGTCCCATTGATTATTTTCTTATTAAACCAGCTCAGTTAGGCAAACCCAAGACACTAGGTTACATTAGTGGCAGCATAATTTTTTTTCTTGCAGGTCGCTGTCTCTCTCAGTCTTGCCATTTTGGCCTTTATATGGCTGTATTGATAGAACAGCTTGAGAGATGACAGGAAACAGGAGGAGAAAGATGGGGAGTGACACACAGCAAAGGGCCCCAGGCTGGGACTCGAACCCAGGGGTGCTGCAGTGAGGACAAAGCCTCTGTACATGGGACTCCCACACTACCAAGTGAGCTTTTTTTTTTACTGTTTCTTAGCATAGCTTCCTTGGCTATTAGTCCAGTGTTGTTTTATGCATACAAAGCTGACCATAGCAAAGTTTCAGACATGTGGTGCAGAGACGAGGGCACTTTTAAACCTGACACAGGGATCTATGTTGGTTTTAACAGGCGACAGTTTCCTCCTCCTGCAGGGTTAGACAGTTGGAGATTCATGTCAGAGCAACAGTGGGAAACAGCGGAAGCTACAGTGGTGAGCTTATATGCAACTAATGCCTTATAACAACACTGAAGGGACACAGCACTTCAAATCAATAAACAACGATGCCATTATCCATTGCGATGTGTCACTGTAGCATTTTCATATGCCAATTTGGCAGACATCACCTAACCATACTTACTACAGTTTGAGAGATTGTGAAGCTTCAAGCTTCAACGTGCCAAGTAAGGGACACCTATGATGATAACACAACACTCACCATCTCTCTGTCCCACGCACATTCACGTCAATTCAACGTTATAATTTTTGCACATCTGGTTCCCTCATCTCACAGTCACTATTAGAGCTGTATCAGAACTATTAGCTCTTGAGTTCCATGTATGAAATAAGGTGTGTAGTTACCACAGGCTGAAGATATTTAGTTCTACAACATAATACATCATTAAATGTCCCACAGTTGAATTAGAAAGCTCTTCCATATGTTAAAAACAGGGGTTGCAAGTGTCTAAATGAGACTACAGAGGCTGTCAAGGACATTGAACTTCATCACAGCTGACATGGAGACCCGTCCACCCAAAAGTATCATAAAATTGTGCTGAGAGACTATTGTCAGGCACAATCCAAAATACATTTTTAAAAAATCCCACAGAGGGGACCAGGGCAATGCCAACTTCAGGGTTAGCCTACAAAAATATTTAATCACTACACCACACTTTTGGGATTTCACATTAGCTAAACACGGTGCAGGATTCTGCTCTCCACTAACTGCTAATAGCCTAAAAGCTAAATAGTTCTCCACCTGCCCCGCACAACACACGTGTAGTTTAAAATGTAGCATTATCACGGGAAGATGGGGGCATCACCACGATTTGCTGACAGCACAGATAACTGTAGAACCATCAACCCAACACGGTTGACCATTCAACACATTATGCTTTTCTGTATGAAAAGGGGTTCTCCACCTGGTATGGATGTGAGTCTGAGGCCAGTTGTATGTTCTAGGGTCTACGATATTGACATATGATGATGTCCACAGACAGTGCATTTACATGACACTTAAGAAAACTGAATTACTGGGTTAGTCCGACTATGATCGGATCTTTAAGATGCATGTATACACCGTAGTTTGACTAAAATCAGACCAGATCGGATTTCTCATAGTCGAATTAAAGCACCCGGATTATTCGATTGATAGTTGCATTACTCCTGCATGTATACATTCCAGCGGATCGGATTGGATTTTGCGTTCTGCGCAGGCGCGAGATTTTTCCCCGGGGCCGTGATTCGGAAGTAGACGGACGGCAGCAGTGTCTTTTCTCTGGAATCGCTGCAAGAAAGCGCACCATTGCGCATCTAGGTTGTGTAATTATCATGTACACCGTATACGAAGTGTACAAAGATGTAGCTTCGTCACGCTCTTTGTGCACCATCTTTCTTGAATGCTGAGGCAGCTGGTGATGTAAAGAGGTCAGCCAGAGGTGTTTCTGTTACCACGAGTAGAAATGGGTACAGCGCCACCTAGCGTACCGGGGTATGACATGCTCTGGCCCAATAATCCGACTGCAGTTGTCTGATTGAGTGTCATAGTCGAACTATGGCTGTAATCTAACTAAGCTGTGCATGTAAACGCACTGTGTGAAACACCCTGACAGACAATGACACCTTGTTGGTGTGGAGGGGGGAGGGGGTTTCAGCTAACTTGTCCCCTCAGAGTTGCCATAAGGCAGTAGCCCCATTCAAACTGATACGCCTCTGGAGGTAGTATCAGAGGTGCTGTATTGGCAAACGGAACCAGTGCGAATGGAGAAGCCGGCGTCGCATGACAAGGGTGTGTCGATCTGACAGTCTGATAGCTGTACAGGTCCCTCACTTAACAATATAAAGATAAATGTCTGACAAAACGACGTTACATGACCAAACAAAAGTAACATAGTAATTGCACATGTCCTTTGCAACTTACATGAGGAAAAAAATACTGCAGATATATATGGAGAAGCATGTTTCACCCTGTCTGGTGTACATGAAAAACAGCATCTGTCACCGGTAAAAAAACTTTAACTCACCAAGTGTTTGTTGTAAAAAAAAATCTCGGTGACGGTAAGCCCTCCCAACTGAGACTTCAGTGAACAGCCTCCTTCCATGTGAGTGACATAGTCAGACAGCATCCAGTTTACTGATGCCGATTACTTAATTATAGAATTTAGAGGAAAAAATGTAACTTCGACATTTTCCAGGATGTTTGGTGGGTCAGGATCTCAACCACGATACATTATAACAGCATCCATATGATTATAAACTGTCCGCGGCTTTCTGTGTGAATTACACAGCGGTTCACCTTTACGTTGGGGCTGCTTGGCTCTGTGTGGATGACCAGTGGCAGAGAATTGGCAAACCACCGCTGCGGCTACAAAGCAGACAGATTTAGAACTTTGTATGACAGTTGCGGCTCAGCTGGATGAAGGTGGTATTCATGTGATATAGTGAACCGATCAAGGTTTTAAAATGGAAATTACACAACATTTGATAACAGTTGTGGGCTAGTTTGCTTGCCAGGCTGCTGTCAGTCAAATCTGATCAAAGCAAACCTACGCAGTCCTAATTTAGCCTCAGTAAATAAATACTGATGGGTGTTTTTTCTCTGAACTTTAACTGCCATTGTTGTGGATTTAGTCATTAATGAATACAAATCTGATCCTTACAAATCCAACGGTCTGGAGTTTTTCTTTCCAGCAGATTTCACTGAGCACACATTTTATAGTATATAATGCCAACAGTATTTTTGACGTAATTTTGGAACAGTGTTCCGCTATATTATAGTTGCACCTTTATAACAGTTTATGTTTCAAATGTAAAATCCGCTTTTGAGCCATTATCTTGCTCAAAATTCCCTTGTAACCAAAGTTAACGATCCCAAACAGAAACGGCTATTTGTGTTGTGCACAAATGAATATCAGCCAATTTATCAGTATTTATTTTTCTTTAATTTGAGCCGTTTTTTTCTATCCAAACCTGAGTGTGCCAGGAGATAAGCAACCAGACCTGACTTGAACTCTACAGACAGTGTGTTTCATACATCTGAACCCGATTCAAGCCCGTCACAATTTCTGTGAACTGAAGCACTGAGATTGTGTTAGGGTCGGGTCCTGAGGGGTTATGGTCAGGCATCCATGCGCTATTTTCAATAACGGTACTGGCCTCAAAAATCTATTATTGGTTCAGCGATATCAGGGGTGGCCAAACTATGTCCTTGGAAGGCCAAAACTGAAAGTTGATGTTGGGCCATGGGCTGAAAGCAGGCACCTCTTGTATTGTACTTTATTGCATTCCATCAGTAAAGGTTAACCAGTGTCACACATTTAAGTGTATTTGTACTTGAGAAGTTCTACTGTATATGTGATAAAAGAAGTATTATTTTTTTTCTGGCGCCAGAGGAAGTTGCATGTAAACTGATGAACCGTATTTTGTGATGTCACTCAGAGGCTACATAGCATTGTGGGTAATGTAGGCGCCAGGTTTTGCAAAGCAGTCCAATGATCTGAAATATACTCTTTTAACAATGATGGACTCATTGTGGACAGTTTAAAAACAAATGATCAATTTGATACAGCAGGACAGAGATATCGTCTCCTGATATCGTCACTGATACCCACAATGCAACTAACAAATGAGTGACATCAGTGGGGGCGATATATAAGATTACATGCAGCTTCCTCTGGTGCCACAAAAGGCTATATACTACTTTTTGCTATCCCCCAAACCCGTAAACACACACTAATGTGTAAAAATTGTTATCCTTTAAGACACAAAATGTTATTAGGATCACATCACCTGCCATGGTCAGATAATGAAATAATTAATAATTTGGTGTCCCATGTAGTTAAAGACCATGTCACCTCATGGACAAACAAAACAGCATAAACATTATTTTGCAGGAATTGACTTTTCCCCTTTTTTGTAGTTAAAGAAATGTAGTTAAATGAAGTTCATCAGTGAGGCTTGACAGATTGTTAATTTGGTCATTACTTACATTTATTGGCATTAATGTTTTTTATTTCATTCAACTTAACATCAGGAATGCCCAAATGGTACCCTGCATGCCAAAGTTAGACACTTAAGTTAAATTTAGCCCACAAGATGTTCATAGCGAAAAAAGAGAGCAATTTATTTTTATAAAAATGTAAAGGCAATTTTATTTCTTCATGAGACAAAAAATATTTGTTGTAATTATTTTTTACATTTCACAATCTGTGCAGAGTGACACTTTGTGCTGGAAGTCATTCAATTAAGGGAACTTGGGATCCCAGTACCATTGTGCATCTCAACAATATATGATACAATAAAGCAGGTGTTTGTGCTTGACCACCATTATGGGCACCCCAGCCATCAACATAGAGATTTAAAGAGGAGCACAAACAGCTTGACATTCCTTCTACAAGCAATGACAATGACCTTACACATATCCACTGTCTTATGAGCAAAATGAATCATGGTATGAATTGTTTCAATAAAGACCTGCTAAATAATTCCCTAAAAAAATCAAAACCTAACTGCACTGATTGCATGTTGATCAATACGGACACTATAATGCTCTATAGATACTGTACTAATTTGTCACAACAGTATGGGAGTCTTCATCTGTATGCTACTGGGGCTGCCAGGGGACTCAGAGCTGGAAATAGGAAGAGGAAGGACTCCATCATTGAGAATACTACAGTTCATTCACACTCTTCAACAGCAGGGACCATTCATTCATACAGACCCACTATCACTATGTGAGTGGAGGGCTGAGTGTATCAAGGTCTGCCAACTTTTATCTCAGAACCAAAGGCTGTGGAGCTACTTTATTTCCATGCTGCAATGAAAATTTGTCAAGTGAGCACGAGGAGACTTGAAACAAACAGCTGGTTGAAAGTGAGACTCTGTTGAGGAAAGTAAAAGGGGCGCAGGTATCATGACAAGCGGTGACAAAGCTATGATAGCCACCTCCATGCTGTCTATCAAGTTATCATTACAACAGACAACTTTCCTGTGGCAAAAATCTCAGTCTTTAATGGGCCAGGCTTTCCTTCTCCACAGCTGCTGTAACTGCTACAGTACATCTTAGATGGAACTTTAAAAAAAAAACAAAAAACTGTTTTGTAACGTTTAGTAATGGATGATGATGGGAAGATAAGATTTGACTTTAAGAACTGTGATACAGCCTCTATCTTTACCTCATTTAACCCCTCTCATCTCAAAGGCTGTACAGACTGTACATATTCAAATCTAGTAAGAGCTAACACAGTACAATCACAAAGACAGTGATCGCAGTTATTTGTGGATCCATCTGCATGTGACTCATGTAAATGTTGAGTGGCAGTGCAGCAGCACAGACCAATTCTGGTCAACAGACACGAAATGAGCTCCTGTATACTGCAGAATAATAGGCAGCACACATTAAATATTGATTCCCGTTTGGTCTCTAACGTCATCTAGACATCTACCTCCGTTAATCCGCCGCTCAGGAAACAATCAGCCGCTCGGCCTGAAAAAAAAAAAAAGCCTGGCCCTTACAGTAAAATGTTGGTTATGCTGTCAGGCGCCAGGCAGCCATTTAGGTGCATATGGAGCCAGTTGAGTCTCTACGTAAATGGCTGATGCATTTCGAATTTTTCTTCCTAATTGCTGAGAGCCATCAGCACCCCCGGCCTCCTCCTAGCGCCGTTTAATCCGCCACTTCCCACAGCTTTGCTTTAATAAAACGCTTCGAACATCTCTTCTCATCCCGGCGCTCTTTAAATGAGCATTAACAAGTATTTAGAGAAGCCTGGCTCTGTCTCCAGACTGAGTTAACCCCTAGAGACTCTGGATCAAACAATGAAACGGATTGGAGGCATTCCGCACAACGTTCCCATCACAATGAAAGCACAACATCGCCGTTAACAGATCGGTTATTATCAAAACATAAGAACTGGGGGGGATTTAGATACCCGCTGATTTTTGTGCTGCCACTCCAGACCTTTAAATGGAATTGAACAGTTCGAGGCGACGGCTGCTGGTCGCCAACATGTCAGCCTGCATCAATAAATAGCAAAGCAAAGCCGCTCTATTGTCTGTCAGCATATCCGCCGGTAGTAAAAAGACAAAACAACTAGCCGTCCTGCAGCGACGTCAATCCCGCCGCTGCCATTTCAAAACATCTCCCGCCGGAGCCAGGCCTCGCATACATCCTCGGACTCACCTGTGTCTCCTTTCGCCTCGGTGTGTACCGTCTCCGGGTTCACGGTCCGGTCCTGACGCGCTGCAGCGGCTCCTCACCACCAGTCCCCGGCACCGGCAGGCAGCACTGAACCGCTGATTGGGCCTCGGCAGACGCTCACCCCCTCGGTGCAGCCAGACAGACAGCTCATTGGTCAGGCCGTCACTCCGTGAAGGCCAGACAGGCAGCTGAATGGTTGCTCGTTTCCCCAGCAGCTTTAGACAGGCAGCTGATTGGTCCCTCGGTTCTTATATGTGGAAGCACTCAGAGAGCTGATTGGGCCTTCATTTCCGCGGCGGAGACAGAGAGAAACCTGATTGGTTAGTAGTAGTGTTGTTGTCTGGGTCTGGATGGAGAGCCATGTTAACTCCAATGGGCTGAAGAAACAATGTGTTCGTTCATATTCATTAAAGTGAGCAGGTCGTATCAGACCTGCTACATGAATTCTTCTTCTTCAGCAACATGGCGCCCGTGAGTGCATTATCAGGGATCAACAGAGACCTGGCTGCTGCCTGCTTCCAATATGATTCCTTGTTAGACCGGGTAACGGCCTTCTGTGCACACACGTGCATGACAAAGAGCCAACACAGGGAACACAGAGCCGTGACAGCAGTGCGGATGGCTGATAAGAAACGTCATTACTCCCATCCTGATGAAGGCAGCCCTCTGTAGGCTGCTGTCTGTGCGACATCGGTCCAAATGCTGTGACAAAGGAAACTTTGCCTGCAGCGTCATGCTCCTCACATGGGCCACTGTTCAAAAATATTCACAGGAATGTGAACAGCTATGGGCCTTATTTACTGTGACCAGGTCACTGCAGTACATGTGTGTCATTATGCAGCTAGAGGAGGCCAGAGTCAGTCAATGTAAATATTTGGCTTCCATGTCCTCAGTATGGGTCCTGTAGCTCTGTAGTCATTAAAGCCCCTCATTAAAAGAAAAGAATTCATGTGAATTCAGATCTTTCTCAAGATGTTTGAATGCCAGAAACTGAACTGTCAGCGTGTATCTACAAAACTGTTTTCACCTGGAACAATAGATAACCATCACTAATAAGATCCTTGTGGACCTGCTGACCTACTTTTCATGTTCAATAATTAAATTATTTATCAAGTGCTTAACACAGGATATTTTTACTTTGAATGTTGTTGTCATGTCAGCTGTGGGTGAGCCCTTTACTTTCTGATTCCAGTCCTGGCACCAGCAGAGGCTGCTGTATGTTCCTGGTACAGATTATAGTATTTCTGTAGCCTACGTGTCGTGTATTGCATATGTGGCTCTGTCTACACCAGAACCACCATTACACAGCTTAGTTTTAGGTGCGAAAGGGTTATCAGCGTCTGGTAAACCACAGTGTGACCTGCAGATGGGACACTGTGATCGGGAGGTACAGTCAGACTATAACACACATTTGAACAGGCAGGAGACAATGAATGAAGTTAGATGTTGCTGCTAACAGATGCCTATAGTATTGACTGCCATGGAGAGTGAGCCCTCTAGTGGCTTCACCGGTTGTATCTCCACTTTCAGTATGACGTGTTGTTATATCATTCATGTTTTAATGTGTTTTATGTTATCTTCAGTGATCTCAAGATGACAGATCCTGTCTTTATGAATCCTCAATAATATCCTGTGCTGCTTCTGTCACTCAAGATGGTGCCACCAAAAAGAGTTTAATTCAGTTTACATTTTATTTTACCAGAATGATCTGCCCAGCATTTGTGATGCTAATACTAGGAATTCTATCCAATTAAATATTATATGTTAATATCATATTAATATTGTAAACATGTGATTATAACCCTCAGATCAGGAGCATTATACCAAATGAATCACACCTGTGGGTAGGGTTGAGTGATGTCTGGCATATGACAATGTCTACAGTGACAAATTGCGATGGATGATAACATTGTTTTTGATGAATTTAAGGCGGCGTGTCCCCTCAGTGTTGTTGTAAGGCTGCAGTTGCATATTACCACAACACTCAGTGCATTTACATGCACAGCTTAGCTGGATTACAGCCATAGTTCGACTTTGCTGCTCAATCAGACATCTGCAATTGTCTGAGTATACATTCCGATAAGAAAATCGAATTACTGGCCAAAGCATGTCATACCTCGGTACGCTAGGCTGCATCATTTAATGTAATGAGGCTGACCTCTTTACCTCACCAGCAACAGCAAACTCTGCCTCGAGAAAGATGGCGCACGAAGAGCGAGATGAAGCTATATTTTTGTACATTTCGTATATTTGTACATGATAATTACACAAACTCGATGCACAATGGCGCACTTGCTTGCGGTTATTTTGGAGGAACGACGCCACTGCCATCGTCCTTCCACTTCTGGCTCATGGCCCCGGGAAAAAAGTCTCGAGCCTGTGCAGAATGCAAAAATCCGATCGATCTGATGGAACGTATACATGCAGGACTAATGCGATTATCACTCGAATCATCTAGGTGTATAAATCCGACAATGAGAAATCACATCCGGTCCGATTTTAGTCAGACTATGTATGGTGTATATATGCATCTCAAAAATCCGATCATAGTCGGACTAACCCAGTAATTCGGTTTTCACGAGTGTCATGTAAACGCACTGACTGTTGCCACTGCCATTACCCACTGATGCTTTGCAGTGAATCTCCAACTGTCTCACTCTGCAGAGGAAACTATCCGAGGGGCACACCACTTAATCGTGCTCTCTGATGGGGAGCCTTTTAAATCACAATGTTACGATGGTCAGGGATAAGTAGTCGAAAAGGGACCAGACAGGGCAACCAATGAATATCTCAATCATCCCCTATGACCCCAAGAACAGATTAGGAGACAGCGGATGAAGCCAAGTTCAGGCAATAAAACCTGGTGAGAGTAGATGATGGCTGTGCAACCGGCAACATATCACACCTTTTCCAAGGACACGGCCCGAAACAGCAGCCACAGCGCCGCCATTCCCCTGTAGAATGTGTCACAATCCTAGAAGTTTGTGTCTCCTTTCACAAACCTGAGACATCCAGCATCCACCGAGAAAGCACCCAACCCACTCACTTGCTCGGCTGGAGAAATAACCAATGGGAAAACAGTCTTCCAGCACAGAAACCAAAAGTCAAGACTGGACTGCACTGATCTCAAGCATTTAGGTGGCAGGGTTCTCTAACTTCAGGTCCGTCATCAGATCATCCAAATATATCAGCCGACATGCATTGGTGTTTGCCAGTCTAGAGGCCATGGCTGCAGACTGATATGCCTTTATCAACCCATCAGTGGTGCAGCACTTTTTATTTGGCTGACAGGTATGTCTACCTCCTGTGGGTGGTGCCTCAGCCAGGAGGGCAAAGGTTGGGCCCACCTTTGTGACACCACCCAGGCTGTGCTCTTCAGCACTACGCAGGGTGCTGAGTACATTGTAGGCTGCAGAGGCTTCCCTGGGTTGAGCTCAGGACTTTTGGCAATGTCTGACAAAATCCCCAAAAAATCCACCTGCCCAGAGGAGCCACAGCCAGAACCGTTGGTCTTATCTAGATACAGTATCACAGGCAAACACATAGACCAGTTTAACAGTAAATACAAACATGCAAATTATGCAAGTTATTAAAATTCAAGTAGCACACTTGTGCTGCATTACTGTGTCAGAATCATTGAAGAGAAACGGGCAAACCTTAGAATCAAGCGTTGACCCGGGTGCAACGACTGTCAGTCAACAGCGAAAACAATGGAGCAAAAGCTGTGATTGGGTACTACGGAGTGCTGCATTATGTGATTACAGAAAACATGGTATGCGTCACGGCATGAGACGGGCACAATCGTCGTCTGCCAACGTAACTGACAAACTCATGGACTGCCAAGGAGGTGCCAAGTTTAAGGCAGCCCAATCAACAATCAACTGTGAGAGAACTGTGAAACAACCAAAAAATTCACATGGCTCCATACAGCTCCACCCACAGGAGCACCCACCCACTTTTATCTTAACAGCTACAATGGCTTCTAGAGAGTTGGATTACAACAGATGTGCTGTATGGAGCAATTTTATGTTGTTTTTTTTTCTTTTTTGGTGCTGTTCCCCAGCTATTTTACTTGTTTAGGAAATTACTGCAATGCTGTTTTGCTGTGAAACTACAGAAATGTATTGTGGATGATGCATTGGGGGAGGAGATAATGACTGTTTTTTACTTTATGGGTGAACTGATCCTTTAAGACAAATAAATATTTAATCATGTTTTATTTGTATATAAAAGACCATTCCATTTCTTATCTTTTTATTATATTGTTTATTTTTTACTATTATTATTGTTTTTGTAATATTACTGTCCTTTGGCTGCTGTGGCAAAGAAATTATCCCATTTCCCCACTGAAATGAAATAAAATCGGGGTAACACAATGTACAGTCTGTTTGTCCCTTTGCAGATCATTCTAATTGATTCCTGTCAACGGCTCCAGAATACTCTTTGTAACTAAGTACTTTATACATGGTTAATAAAACATTCACTATTGCCGTATAGATGAATTAAAAGCCATTAGTAGGAACGTTGGTTTTGCCAGGTTAAATGCAGGAGTTTTTATTCCTGCCGAAAGATAGCTGTTTTATCAGGTGGACCGCTCCAGTTAGATTTGACATCTGCTCATCTTGGAAAGGCCTGCAGCGCATCTGAAGCAAAAACAATTTCAAAATCTCCAACTGCACACTTGATGACTCTCCTTGATGATTCTCCTGAACCTGCTACGTTTGACAGAATGAACCATAAGGTCTTCCTCTCCATCTGACACTCAGATGGAGGCATTTATTTCTGCTTGCCTGGCTGACATCTCAGAGTGGATGTGAAGGCATCTCCTAAAGCTCCACCTGTATTAGACATAAAAAGGTCCCCTCACTGATACCTTTCCACAACCATGACAACACTGTGGTACCAACTTGGATGGCAAGGAGCCACGGCACGACCCAAGATGACTTAATGTTGTTTTCTGCAAATATCATAATAGTACAGTACACGACTGGCTGCTGTCCATTCCTCCTTCACAAAATCAGAAAGATTAAGCCACCAATGAGGCAGCCCAGGTGCTGATCCAGGTGTTGATCCAGGTGCTGATCCATGTCGGTCCCTCCTCAATAAAGCCATTGCCTCTGCAAGCAGACCTTTATAGCTAACTGTTGCAAAATGCCGGCATTCTTCTTCTCTTTTCACCACACAGATTCCCAGTGCAGGTTTACAGAACACTGGTGCTAGACACAGGGCAGTGAGAGGACGCCATGATTCCTACTTCCAAGCCATGGTCAAACCCCCCATCCGGCTCACTGTTGTGCTCATATGCCTCTGAAGTCAGGACAGTGGTCACTGCATCAACAGCCTTTTTTCAACAAGCCTTTTTAGTCATGTCTCGCTTTTTAAGAAATCAAAACACATCTCTGAGCAATTGTACCGTAACAGTAAACATCCTTTTAGGTGTTATTTTTTTAAAGGGACACACTACCAATTTTGGATGATACCCATCTCTTACTTCTTTAATGAGATGATCAGTAAGTGTCAGTTCTGCTCTCCAGGCACTCCTGGGTGCACACATACAACATACTGTAAAACAACCAGACAATTAAAAACATGTGATTTGATTCAGGGTGATCTGGGGAAGTTGAAGACCTGGTTGACATTTTGGACTCTTTGTTCAATAAGCCATTACTGAGCAGTTTTTGTGGTGTGTCAGGGCTCATTGCCCTGCTGGGGGGCCACTGCCATCAGGGAATGCTGTTGCCATGAGGGGGTTTACTTGGTCCACAGCGGTGTTTGGATGGTGTGTGTCAAGTGGCATAGACATGAATGCCAAGACCCAAGGTAACCCAACAGAACATTATGCTGTAACGAGATGATCAATGTTGCCTGTCAGTGGTTTAAATGTTGTGGCTCATCCGGGTTTATTTACTGGCCACTTTCCAATGTTTATATGGTCCCCTCTGTTCCCCATTAGTCATCCTGTGAGTGTACCAGGGAAAATAAATCTGAACTTTAAGCAGGTCTGTAAGTGGAGCTGTAATATAAGAAATTTTTTGATTAAACCTCAGGGAAACCAAATTACTTCCTTTTTGGTGTGTGGAACTTACCTCATCCTGACCAGCCACTTCAGAAGCCAAGGCAGGTTTATCTGTTCAGCACCGTACACAAGACAATTTAAAGTGCTTTACAGAGACATAGAAATGCATTCAAATTACACATTATGGAAACATTTTAAACTGCATATAAAAAACAACATAAACAAAGGCATAAAATAAAAACCTACAGAGTAAAAAGCAGCTATAAATGTACCTCTTGGAAAGCCACGGTGCACATTAATGTTATGAGCCCTGATTCAAATGAACCAACAGTTTCGGCAGATCTCTGGAGGCTCTTTCCACAGGTCAGGAGCGCAGAAAATAAAAACACAACAAACACAACACCAGCTCACCAAACAATGTACAGATACGCTGGAGATTCTCCCTTCAATCTCACTTAAGATGTCACGATTGTTCAAATAGATGGCACACTGTGCAAGTCCTAGGGTATGGTATCTAATGTGCATATGATTGGCTGGACTTCACTAAGTCGAATTTGCTGACATATGTGCCTGAGCTGCTAGATGGCATCATTGCCAAATTCTCAAGAAACACAATTTACTGGGTTTTGACAGCTTTGCAAACTTTTCAGCTTACAAAGAAGTAACCTGTATGCATGGCATCTATTTTATATTTAACATGAAACAATGTACAGTGTATTTGTACCTGCTCAATAAACTTCTAAACTAAAAAACTAAACCCACTTGGTCAACAGTCTTGTGAGACAAAGGACATATATTGGTCTTGGAACACTGATTACCTGTCTGAAGCAGGGTCTGAAAATAAAGTTTGAAGGTTCTGAAGGGGGGCAGGGTGTAGCCCAGCTACATGTGCTGCACCTCCCTAATGAACTCTTCAAGTTTGTCAGAGAGGCATTGGAAGAAATAACTGCTTAACTGGCTCAGCATCACCGACATCAGCATCGTGCTCAGAATGATGGGTATGTGATGGGCTGTCAGGAGCTCCATATGTCCACGTGTTTCCATTCCGACTGCTCCAAAAGTTACACTTCCTTACACACAGTCAAACAGTTTCAGTGACAAATGCGACCTTGGAATGACTGCAGTGATGCCACTACGGGTAAAGTCTGTGACTTGTGTATCTAACCAGGACACGAGGCCTCTGACAGTCTTGGGTTTGTTTGGAAACAGTTCTGATTTGATGTCCTCTACTCTAACGGAGCCTCAAGCCGCCCAATGTGACAGTGACACATAATCCTACATTTCCTGCTTTTTTCGCTTTCTGAATTTTTTAACCTATCACCACATGACCCAGCTGTTTTGTCCCTGCTGTGTGACCACATGCTGATGATAGAGAAACAAGTTGTATACTTACTGTATAGAGCATCTGCTCACAGTGAATGAGTCAACACAACAGAAACACTGTGAATGTATTTTGAATGTGACTATTTGAGAATATTATGATTAAGAGTATAATTTGAAATCTGCAGTCAGCATATTGTGTAAAATGTAAAGAGAAATGTATTAAAGGAGCTAGAAACATGAAGAGTTTAGTGGACGCATTTAAAGTTCTTCTTGCTGTGTCACTGCACTAGAAGTCTTAGAACACTCACTTGTATGTTTCCTTGCTATGTTACATTTACAGAGTGCATTGTCATATTTGAATTGTCATTTATTACGGCAAGTAGCCTCAGCTATTTCAAACCAAACACTGGAATCAAACATTAATATCAAACTATAATTAAAACTCTACAGAGGGATGTTAAAGCTGCATTCATCTGCGACTTCATGGTATTATAAATGACATCAGGCCAACAGAAATGTAAAGTTCCATATTCTGTTGTTCATGCATCATTCATCTGTTATACACTGATCCTGCAGTATTATGATCATTGTTAGATAGCACTGTGAATATTTGGGAGTGTTTATAATTGCATGTGCATTGTAACACTATCTTTATAATGCACTGTAGACATCATCGTCAAAACCTGTTAATATTATTATTGTTATGTCGCATTATGAATATTTAGGAACGCTTGATACTAATAGATCGCAATATGTGCGCTATGACGCATGGACAGCGTCACCTGCTGTTGTATCTGGAGCAAGATGTTTCGCATTTCAGGTCCAATGACTGAGTGCAATGACAGAATGCCAATATTTCTCATCTGGTTTATACGTGGGTGAGGCTGGCCGAGCTCTGAAATAAACTCACAATAATCTCACGAGTGACGGTGACAGGAAGCTCGGATGTGGTGCTCGCGGAGGTGTGTGTGTTTGATTCGGCTCGTGCGCCCTCTGCTCGGAGCTCTCGTCTCCTGGAAATTCCCCAGGATGCCTCTGTCACAAAGGTGCTTACACCGCCTGCAACACCTCCCACGTCAGCCGCCTTAATTAACCAATCGGCGCCGGTCCTTGCGGCTCCTAGTTCAACACTGAATACATTCACTGAATGGCAGGTTTGAGTGCGCCCGTGCAAGGCGGGCAGATGGAGCCAGCAGGTGGACGCGATCGGAAGAATCCGACTCGTGCGGTTGAGAGGTCAGTTTACCACGTTTTAAAAGGTGTGCGGGTGAAAGGGGACGGGGACTGCGCTCCAACACGCCGGACTGCTCCGCTCTGAGACAACATCCCCTCAGGTCGCCTCGTCTGACCACCAGCAACACCTTTCTTCATCAGGTAACACTGCCGCAGCTGTCTTTGTCATGCAAAGTAGCTTGATACAGAGTGATGGATATAGATATGTTATAGATGAGGCTCAGTGTGTGTCAGTCAGCATCAGTGTGTGCCGTGCGAGGGTGGGGTGAGGTCTCCCCTCACTGTTGAAGTGATGCAGTCATGGAGCTGAAATTATGGAAAAGGTAAGAGAAAGAGGAACATGGAAGCAGTGAGAGCGTCATTCTAAAGGGAACGGAGCGGTTCTGAGCCGGAGGTGTGAGGTTGCTCAGTGAGCGTGAACCCTTTTGTTACGTTAGCTCCTTTATTTGCCTCAAGCGGCTCCTTTGGTGCAGCAACACGCGAGGAGCTGCAGCGAGCAGCCAGCAGAGGGCGCCGTCCACCGACACACAGCATGTTACCTGCATGTGGCTGCAAACAGCCTGCCTCACATCACTGCTGAGATATCAGCCAACGCTGACTTTCCTGCTGCCTGCTGTGTGTGTGTGTGTGTGTGTGTGTGTGTGTGTGTGTGTGTGTGTGTGTGTGTGTGTGTGTGTGTGGTGTCTTAAGCCTCTGCATGCTCCATCATGTTCAACAGCTAGTCTCTCACTGTGTGTGCTGAGCAGGAGGTGCATTGAGGGCTTCTCCTCAACAGGCTGCTGCCTGCCACGGCCCAAAATGATGCTCAACAAGGAGTGCAGAGAGAGTGAAACAACACTATAAGATTCCTCACTGTCACATACACACTTCACATTGTGTTGTTTCACTCTTTTGATACATTATAAAAACTGTGAATCTGAATCCATCACCTCATAGGAATGAGACTTTAATACTGATATGTGGAGAACATCAGCTCCTGCCTCTCGTTCTCTGCAGTGTCTGTTGTACCGCCATAACAGTACAGGTTGATAGATCCAGCTGCTACACTGTTTGCACAACAGGACACCAACATTCTGTTTTGACAGCACCAGATTCACAGAACGAAAGCCCCCAGGTCGCATCAAACCAGGCAGACAGTCTACTGACCACTTAAATCACAGGGGCCGCCATGCAAACTATCAGGTCAGGAGCAATTTAGGGTTCAGTGTCTTGCTCAAGATCTGATGATCTGATCTGCACTGATCTAATCTGATGATCTGATCTCATCTGATGACCTGCTCAGTGGCCTCCGTCATCATACTGAAGGAGTAATGTCAGTCCTGTTTGTGCTGCTCGGTGTGACATGATTTTTCTTTTCTCCCTCTATCACAGGATGACGGGAAACCTGTCTGCTGAGAGCAGCCCCGTCTTCTTGCTGCTCAACTCATCTGTTCCAGCCTCCCCTCCACCCTGGGAGGCTCCATCCTTCACCGTGGCTGCCCGCTGCCGTGTGGCAGCCACTCTGGTGCTGTTTGTGTTTGCCGCTGGCAGTAACCTGTCCGTCCTGATCAGTGTATGCTGGGGCCGGGGGTATCGCCTCGCAGCACACCTGCGCCCGCTCATCGCCAGCTTGGCGTTAGCTGACCTGGTGATGACGTTTGTGGTGATGCCACTGGATGCCATTTGGAACATTACAGTGCAATGGTATGCTGGAGACATCATGTGTAAGCTGCTGTGTTACCTCAAGCTCTTTGCCATGCACTCAGCAGCATTTATACTGGTGGTGGTCAGTCTGGACCGCTATCGGGCCATCCTTCATCCCCTGGATTCTCTCGATGCTGGGCTCAGGAACAGACGCATGCTGCTGGTGGCCTGGACCCTGAGTCTGCTGCTGGCTTCTCCTCAGGTACAGTAAAGCCTGCTGCTGGTTACATGTTGAGCTTCAGGCCTGTATCACTTTCACCAAACCTAGACTGCACCTGTAGTGCCACAAACATTGTTTGATTTCAGGCGATGTCGTCTGAACTGACACAGAAACTATTTAGCCAATCGAAATGATGAATGTGACAGAACACACCTTGTGTTTTTTCAATACAATAGAGTTGATTAACAGAAATGATTCCATCCTGTGCAATTTATGCTCTGGCATTACATTTGTTGCCTGTGACATTGTTGCTCAGAAATCATTATATCCCTGCTTTTTAACTGCTGGTATTTGCATTTAGGTTTAAAAATCTCAAAAGTGGTGTTCATCTGTGAAGATTACCTTGTTGAAAAAACGTGTAAGTAATCTAAACTTGCGTTTGTCACAGAGATTATTTTTGGAGATAATCCAACATCCCACAGGCTTTATGTCGAAGGGACCAAGGAGATGCTAACTTCCAGGTTATGCTTCCAAAATACCTTATGCCTCCTGCTGCTTTCTAGAAGGTTTGGTCTTAAATAACTTACTGAGGTTTATGATGCAGTGATCACAAATGATTATTTGTAGATACAGCGTATATAAAAAGTATTAAAAAAAAAAAAAAAAATATTCAAGTATTCAGAACGTATTTACCGCCTTGGAAGTTTTCCACTTATATAAATGGACTCATGGTCAATATACACAAAATACACACAAAAAAAAACATTTGAAAAAGAAAATCTTTAATGTTAAAATGAAAACAGGTTTCTTCAAAGTAAAGTCAATTAATTAAAAATATATCATGTTGAGTGATTGTATAAGTTTTACCCCCTTTTAAATTTAAATGAAGTGACCAAATTTAACAGAGGTCATGCCAGTTGGTGCTAGTAGTCTCACAGTTTGTGAAATGGAGATCACCTGAGTGCAGTGAATGGGTCTTGAGTGATTGCAGTTATGGGATACCTGTGTGTGAAGGTCCAGTCACTGATTAATCATCACTCCTGGTCACTCCAAGCAACTCAGTAAAAAGATTTTGAAGATGGATACAAAAACATTTCCAAGCCACTGAGCATCACCCATAGTATATTGGGTGTAGATTATTTGTATGTTTACCATGATTCCATTTATAAAAGCAATAAAAGGGGAGAAACAATTAAGGTGGTGAATATTTTTTTATAGTCACTGTATCTTTCAGGCACAGTACTGTAGCCCTGAGAAAACTGTTCCACTTTGAGTGCTGCCTTCGTTTTTGCTCATTAATATCATTTAATACCAGTTGCTTCCCTTTGTCTCAAATAATTACTCCTGTTTATTTCATGTATTTATTGTTTTATTCATCACAGGTTCAGAGCACATTAATACAAGTAATTCTAGCCGAAAAGGTATTTGTCCATATAGCCTCTAAACAGACTAAATGTGACAGTGAAGGCATTCCAGTCTCATCAGATTGTAATCGGCAGTATCTGTGAGACAGTAGAATAAAAGAGGAGTCGGCTGAAGCTGATCTGTCACTGATGTGCTGTCAGGAGGAGAAAAGGAGCCGACAGAGAGCTTGTGCCCAACATGGTGCTGACCTATAAGTCAGGGCAAACTGATGATTGATGAATATACTGTATACTTTTACTAACTCATGTGTCTATTTCTGTTTTTCTCTATAGTGTTTGTTTTAAAAACGACAAGGCTGGCATTTTACTTTTTTCCCTACTAACACCTAACCTCTTACCCCAAGCCCACAGGTTCCTGCTTAAGACATGAACCTTTAAAAACACCTAGCAAATCCTCAGTTTCATTTTTACAGCTTGTCACTGTAGTTTCTAAACAAAAGTGACTGAAATGTGATGAAATATTTCATATTAGCAACGGATTAATCCACATTTGGTGAGTATTTGTGGCAGCAGGATGGCGTGTGAGGGAGGGAATCTAACCAACAGTTTGTGTGTCCAAGGTAATGAAGGAACATATGACCCAGTGTGTGACTCACTAGCCCTTTTCACACAGAGACTCCGTGTTATCGCTGCAGCGATAGCTTGCCAATTCTCTGCAATTCTTTGTTCACACTGAACCAAGCAACTACAGCGTTAAGCTGCTCCAGTATGTAAATCCATACAGCAAACCACCGCTGCGCATCCCAAAGAAGAGTGATGGTACACATCATGATGTTGACATCTATGTGTTATTTTCAATGTTATCGTCCACCTATTAATCTAAAAATGTATCCACAGCTGTTAATAATCATATGGATGCAGTTATAGTGTGTTGTGACTGAGATGCTGACCCACCATACATCCTGGAAAGTGTCAAAGTAACGTTTTTTTTCGCTCTAACAACATAATTACATAATCACCATCAGAAAACAGCAGACCCTGTCTGACTCTTTAATGCCATTACTGTTGTCTGGGGGAGCGCTCACTGTCTCGGTTGGAAGGGCTGACAGTAGCAGTGATTTTTTTTTTTCCGAGACAGTCACTACAACACAATAGTGGAAGGAGACAAACAATACGACGGATACTACCTTCAGAGGTGGATCAGAGCCAGAACAAAGCCATCCCCCATCTCCGCACCTGAAGCTGTCACACAGACGGTGTATGGAGAATCGTCACATGATTCCCACACAGAAAGGGCAGCGTGCTTAGGAAAAACATATGTACATAGGAGGACATGTTTTTTGGGGTCTGCAAATGCTTGAATTGAGAAATATATAGCCTTCTGGTCCATCAGTGATATGTTGTTTGGTCAGTCACGCTTGTCTTTGACTGCTGCATAGAACCTTTACTTGGATACTTGTGGCCCTCATATTAACCTGGATAACAGCTCACTTTAGCTTCATCACAGTTAAATCTGGTTCCAGAACAGTCACAAACAGCTGATTGTCAGGTTGTGTTTTTGACATGCTATAATTGGGACTCTGAGGTGCATTAAAGAGACTTTAATGCACAACATGGAGTCAAAGGAGTGTCTGCATTGTGCACTTCTTTTTGTAGTTTGTTTGCTATAAACAAATCTAATGTTTGTTTGATAAAAACAAACTACACTGTGATTTTCTGTGCCTGCATGAATTCATTCCTCATCTCTGTACACTCTTCATCCTCAGCTGTTCATCTTTCGGGCCATTAAAGCTGATGGAGTGGACTTCACTCAGTGTGTGACCCATGGAAGTTTCCCTTATCCCTGGCAGGAGACGGCATACAACATGTTTCACTTTGTGACGCTGTATGTCTTCCCCCTGCTTGTCATGACTTTCTGCTACTCCCGCATCCTCACCAAGATCAATGGGCAGATGCACAAGAGCAAAGGTGTGTGACTCTCCACAATCTGGAGAGGGGCAGTTTGAACTCTTTCCAGCCGACACTGCGCATAGCTGCAGTGATTTAAAGTGACCGTTCACTCCCAAATCAAAAAGAATATTTTTCCTTTAATCTGTAGTTTTACTCAGCCATCTGCATTGTTTTGTTGTGAGTTTCTTGGTTTTAGAGATATCAGCTGTAGAGATGTCTTTCTCTCCAATGATGTCCTTCTCTCCAATGTAATGAAACTAGATGGCACTTTTTAATCTCACATTAACACAATACATTTGAAAAGCTCAACAGCAATGTCTCTTTACAGAAATCCTGAGCCGATTATTCAAGATAATTCAAAGATCTCTTTGTGAGATTTTTAAGATATGATATGTATTCATTTTGCATTAAAATGTCTAGAATCAAATCAACCTTTTGTTTTATATGTTGTTGAGTTGTGTATTTAAATTATCCCAGATGTTTTCAGTAATGCTCAAACCAGATAAATTAACAGGTTTACTCAGGGTAACATGTGTATCATGTGGTCATAAGCCAATGTTAGTAAGAAACGTTAGATTTGTCATAAAAAGTATAATCCTGATCAATAATGGTGGGATGAGAGGGGAGGAATACATCCTTAATGAGGAAAAATTGACATTACCGCAATCCTCCAGCTGCAGAAACCATATGTGTATCTCTGTATTAACATAAGAAGCAGCCGATAAACTACTGACTCTTGACTCGCTGACAGCTTCGGTTAGTACTTTTATATCAGTGAAAGTTGTGTTCTTCTACACTTTAAAAGGTCACACATAATGCTCAGATACATTCAGTAAAAAAGTTTGGAGTGAAGCAACTGTCCTATGATCCTGTCTGAAAATATTTATATCAGAGGATAATAAGTTAATCAATTCAATCAATCAATCAGTTTCCTATTACTATGTAATGGAAATGTTTAAAATAATGGGAAGCAGCCTCTCTAATTGCATGTACACGTGTTATGAACCCACTCAGCCAAGGAGGACGCCAATAATGTCATCATCCCGTGCTGTCATGAGCGCTGGCCTCTTGGCCCTGAGTAGATGCGTACTTCCTGTCTTCTCTCTGCACTGGGATAAATTTGATGGGTGTCGTTTGACTGGAAGAAAATAGCTCCTACATGAAACTGCTGATAACCAGGTCTTTGGATTACCTTGAGTGACCGGGTCATTGCTGTTGAACTATATATTTTTTTAATGGAATGGACATTAATGGAGTGTATGTTTTTGCTATGTTTGACTTTTTGTGAATGTTGTCCATGTTGTGTTTTTGCAGATGGCAATCCCTGCCTGAGACGTAGTGGAACAGACATGATACCCAAAGCCCGAATGAAGACCCTCAAGATGACCATTGTGATTGTTAGCTCATTTGTTATCTGCTGGACGCCCTACTACCTCCTCGGGGTCTGGTACTGGTTCCAGCCAGCCATGATCAGGCACACACCTGAGTATGTGCATCACATACTATTTGTCTTCGGCAACCTGAACACATGCTGTGACCCGGTCATCTACGGCTTCTACACGCCATCTTTCCGGGCTGACCTCGCTGACGTGATGGCATGCTGCCGTGGTCACCGAGCCAACAACGCCTCACCTCGCTCTGTGGACCGTCTGTCAGCTCGATGTGCTGGAGCTGCTGTGGAGATGGAGTCCGATCTGAGCTCAAACCAGCACAGTGGGAACCCTGGGTGAGCAGTGGTGATCCAACCCTGAGGACCTAAACATGGCTGCAAAAAACACAGTGTTCTTAATGCGGCTGTCAGCTGTTCCATGCACAAGGAAATCCTCACATCATTGGATGGTGTGCAACTTCTGCTTTTCTTGCCCTGTTGAATAACTATTTGAGCTGTGAGTCTGAGACATTTCAGCCATTCATCTCACCTAACAACTCAGGCCCTGATTGCACCTAATAATGACATCCCTCTTGAGTGATCCGATCATAACCGATCGACAGCTCTAAGCCGATCAGTTTACACCAGGCAATAACATGCGCTGAATAATCAGATCTCACTTCTCTGCTCGATATGCAACAACACAGAAAGGCTGGTACAGCCATGCTGCCACAAACTGACACCTTTTACAAGGAAACAAACAAACAACTTGTTTTGATTTTATGCTGAATTAATAAGAAGGCACCAGTGATTTAGAATATGTCGTAGCCTTTTCACAAAGTTTGTTTCTCCACACTCAGCAACTTAAAATCAGTTTCTTGAAGATGTTTCACCTCTCCCCTCTCTTCCAAGAGGTGAAATGTCTTCAAGAAACTGGAACAAGTCCAGTTGCCAGTGATACAGCATGTAGATTTACCATGACCTGGATGACTGAGAACCTTCATCAACACAAGGTGACATGGCAGTTACTAGTTCAATGGTTGCATCAGTACAGACAGTATATTCACAAACATCTGCTGCTAACATCAATTACCTATTTATACTTGCCCCTTTCTAAGGTAGGTTAAGCAGTTAACCACATATTTACTCCAGCTCTGAATCACAGAGACATCAGATCTATATGAATGTTCTCATCTCCCTCAAAGAAAATAATATGTGAGTGTTGAACTATCCCTTTAAGAATGTGTGTTAACACTATTGCTGAGAGAAGACAGAGACTAGCAGATAAAGACTTTTTCCCTGCATGTTTGTGAAAAATACCCAGATCAGTAGTATGTATAGTATACATACATACTTTCTTGGAAAAGTAATATTGTCAGGATGATATGCTATATGATATATGAACAAATTTGCGGTTAATCATTTGCTTTTTCATAAAAGCATGAAACTTGATACACTTGTACAGTTTGGGACTCTAAACGTTTTCAGAGATGGAGCAATCACAAAAACGCCCCCTTGACAGCAATGGATCATAGAGGAATGCATTAATTATTTCATAGCGTTAGCAAAACCGATAACGTCAAAGCTTATTGATACTATGGTCTTTCTAAATTTGGCCCCGGGACCAATTTGATAAAGCGTTTGCGTACCCATCCCTATTTATATGAGCTGAGTTGATACTTGGACGGTATTAAACTCACTGTAGATTGTCAGCATGAAAAAACCTATTGTTTTATATGCATATATATAATGAACATGTGTACAATCTATATGTGATAATGCACTGAATGTGACTGTACCAACATTATTATTCTCTTAGTACAAGCTGGTGTGATGTAAAGTATCAGTCAGACTCTCAGATATGCTTAATAAAAGTTTACTGGACAATGTCCATGAAAGTGTTTCAGTGTGTGTGTTAGAACGGTACAGTAGGGTTCTGAATATTTGACATTTAGAAATGTTAATAATATTACTCTATTCATGTTCACAAGCTCCTATGGCCACAGTTGCAATGAAAAAGCCTTTCACATTATTTTTGGCTTCACCTTGATTAGCTTCCAAAATCAGTATTTTTGTTAAGGGGCTGTCTGAATGAATCTACCATGATAAATGGTGTCATTAAACATGTTTAACCTCAATTTTATTACCCTATTTAAACCAGGAACCAGGCTGGCTCCCTTATGCTTTTTAACTATGTGTCACCCACTGATGATGAGTTGGTCTGTGAACAAGTCGCTCTGTGAACAAGTCGCTCTGTGAAAGAGTCACTCTGTGAAGGAGTCCCGCTGTGAATAAGTTGTCCCATGAACAAGTCGCTCTGCGAAGCAGCTACTTGAATGGTGGGAGACGGCTGGATTGAAATAAAGAAAGAATACAAAACAGAAAAATTAAGTTGTTCTATAACATATTGTCAAATATAACCCAGAAATGTCCCAAGTGATAACAAGACCAACGCATGGTTAGACTTTGACATACAAAACACAGTTGAATATAAATAAAGTGTTCCGACTTACACATGTAAGTTTAAATAGTGTTTGACGTTTTTACATTACTTAACGTTTTAAACCTAACAATGTAAAATTGTGGTATTCTTGAAAATATACTGTGTAGTGTATGTATGTATACTACACAGTATGTTTTCAAGAATATACCAATTTTACACATACCAACTTTAGATCTAAAAATGGCTAAACTTTGTTGAATTGCAAAGGCCAGAAGTGGCACTATATGAAAAGCCGTGTGAGAGCAGAAATATTGCTGAGCTGAACCCAATCATCTGGCTAACTAAAAAGAGCTCAAGACCATGTTCGATGTATCTAAATCTTGTCATTGGTAATGAGTCGACTAACCCAAACAACACTTACAAGCGCAGTCAGGTGCCAATGTGGGAACGTTTTTAAGATCCTAAATGGTCTAAAGATACACCAATCCAAGACCAAATGTGAAAGAGGGGTGAAACAGTTGCATTGCATGGTGGAAACAGGAGACCTCTCAGCAGCTGGTCCGAAACCTTTCACACCCTAAACCACTCAACATGTGAGACAGAAGGTGTGGTGATATCACAGCATGGAACCAACTAGACCAGGACCTCAACAGGACACACTGGCAGGAACTGCTAGATTAAAATTGACAGAATGACAAAGATTGTCTAAAGCACAAGGCGCTAGTGAGTTTGGCCAGAAAACAGTTCTAAGTGCTCACCCAAGGATCAACACATCTGAACCTCCTGAGGAAGAGCTTGACACCAGTGAGCCAACCTGGAGAGAGAGCCAAGAAATCGTACAGAAAGCCCTATCATTAAAGGCAAGATCTTCTTATTGGTTCTGGCTAAAAGAATGACTGCATACATGGCCAAGAACAAGTACCATAGATGCAGCAGTCCTGAAAGGGTAGCATCCGGGGCTTTTCTGGGTGCCTGGAACACACATGTGTACTCAACCGGCTGATCTTGGGAGGCCAAGGAGGGTAAAGCCAACCTGAGAGGTCCATGGCTCGACTTGGCAAACACATTCGGATCAGTCCCCCATGACCTCGTCAACACAGCCAAGGAACACTACCATATCCCCCATCACTTCAGAGGGATAATCAGCTACTTCAGAGGATTCAAGTTGCAATTTAAGAATGGCGTTTTCACCACTCATTGGCAGGATCTGAAAAAGGGAATTGTAACGCTCTGCGATATCCCCCCCATGTACAGCATGTGTGTCAGGACCTGGTCCAACACCAGGACAAAGGGTGTCAAGCCTGGCTATTTTCCATCAAAATGCAAACGGCTGCAACAGGTTTTCGGCACAGTCTGTGTGGATCATGTTCACAGCTCTGGAAATAGCAGGGAGGGCGAGGAAGGCATCTGTTCGCAGGTTGGGGGAAGGAATAGAGAGAGCCTTGTGTTGGCTTTGGAACAGGAGGGAGGAGCTGAGCTGGAAGCCAGAAGAAGATGGCCAGTGACCAGCCATCGCTGGAGGACGTTGTGGTGCAGGGTTGAAATGTCCAAGGAAGTGGTTGCTTCCTGGCCTGAAGCTGCCGTCACAGGTGTGTGACTGAAGGGGTAAGTATGTACTGTAGATGTATCTGTATTAGGGTTCACACTTAGCTATCGAAGTCTCAACTGACAGAAAAGATATAGCAGTATGCAGGCTCACTTACACAACGGTAATTGACTGACAGAGTAAAGAGAGGTATTTGAAGGATCCTAGTAGATCTGGGTGAGACTTGGGGCGCAATCCATCACACGACCAGAGCTTATCAATTAAATGATAATAAAAGTAAAGCAAACAGAGAAAGAAGAATTAAGCAAAATGTCTTTTATTTGGTTTAGGCATGTTGGCATGTGATCAGTGAAGGAGAAAAAGCAGAGGTGAGTACAGACACTGACACTGAGAGCAGACTGCAGTTACACAGAGACCAAGCTGTGGGGAGGAACTTCTCTTAAATATTCATTCAAACTATCTCACTTTCATAATTAAGCCCTGCAATGCTAAATTTTTCTTTTTTTTTTTGTTTATTTGACCTTTCTCTGAATTTATGTTTATTCTATTTCCATTAATGTACATTTTAATAGGTAATGTGGTCCATCAGTAGCTATCAACAGAAACAAAACTTTTGTGGACACTTTTTTAATCAGTTTCCTAATTGACAATAAATACATTAGTATTTGCTTATGAAACTCACTGTGTCTATGGGAATGTGCTGATGTTGTCTTGTAATTCCTTTCACAACTTAATGACTAACAGCCAACTAAATAAATAAATAAATAACATTAAAGGGTCAGTTCAAACAAATTGCAAAAAACAATCTCCCTTTCATCCATTTTTCTTTCAGGTGGTACAATCAGGCTAGAAATACAACTGCCGTTGAATTGTTGTAATGGGATACGAAACTCCAACGTAGTTTAAAAGAAGTGCAAGACAGACTAGTAATGTCACTAATAAAGTAATATGTACATAATAGATAACATCAGACAGCATAAGCTACTGGTTATAGCAGACTGCAGCAGGAAATGTATACTGAGTTTTTTTGTCCTTTGTGAGAGCTGACCCCATTAGAAATAGAGTTTTTGAGACTATATTACCCTAACTTGTAAAATAAATGTACTGTTGAAACCTTCCATGTCACATCTTGGTCTTTGTCCCTAACTGCAGCTTACCTCCAGTCAGTCCTGACCTCCAAACCTTTTCATTCTGGCCAAAGACCGAGGATAGGAGCTCAGTCAGAACAGGTTAAAGCTTTAGGTTTCAGTTGGAAAGCTGAGAAAACAGAGAAGCACTTATAATCATTAAAGCATTGTTTCTCATTGGTACTAGCAGCCAGCTTCTACATTCCTACATTTTTTTCCTTCTTTTTGTAGTTATTTTTCTTCTAGTTGCTGGCTCTTTAGGGCAGATCGTGAGTTTGGCTTCAAACATTTTCAAGCCTTAAATTTTCTGTCTCTGGAAAAACTCACATAATTTGCTTAAAGGCCAACACAAAGTCATTCTAACAATCATTTTCATCATCACACATGTAACAAAAAAGAAAACATCTGAACTCATCATAATTAACATTATGAGATCTAATAATAATAGTAATAGCAATAATAAACTTTCAAAAGAAGCAAACTTTTGGCAACTTTTTCCTGAACACAGCAGGAAGAACGAAAGACTCAAATGAAAAGAGGCAGAGAAACGACTTGTTCCGAACAGAAGCAACAAATGCTTTCCATTTTCAAAACAAGTTAAACCGCTACACACTTCATACTACAAAAACACATGGACTTTTTAGCTCTTCCATATCAAATACACTTTTTGGTATCACCTTGGTTTATCAGCTTTCAGTTGTGTAAGAGAGGAGATGAAGGGAGAGGCCCTTCTTTTTTTTATACTGCTCTGCTTTGAATAATCCTTTAACACTCATTCAGTGTGATGGACGTGAACCTTGAGGACATAAAAGCTTGAGGCAACACACACTTTTGGATCAAGCTATATGAGTTTTTTTTTGTGTTATAAGAGGTAATAGGATGCAAAGCTTTGGTTTAAACCCTGGTTAAAAACATTTTCCCCCAACCTAATCCATCTAACATCTGGCTTTGTGTGCAATGTGAATGTATATTTTCAGGATTTACCCCTGGGTCCTTTGACCCTGCAGCAGTCTGGTGGATGTTGGTTTGGTTTGTTTGTTCAGTAGACAACATCATGACGTGTCTTTACTTGTAGATTAGAAGGAGACACAACATGTCAACTAACTTTTGGTTGTTGAAAAATGTCTGAGGCCCATTTAGTGTTCTTTCATGTCTGTGTTCTGGCTATTAACGTCAGTGCTAAAATGGTGACATTGCAAATGCACTTTATAATATGATAACCATCAAAAGTGAATCTAACTTTAGTTAACAGCTATTTCACTGTTAACAACCCATGAATCAAGACATTATAAAGGTTTATAAACACCAGCTGCAACTTTATAGTTAACAACTGCTTAATACATTTTTTAAAGCACACCATTGTTTACAGCGAAATAACTATTAACTGAAGTTTAATTAAATATATTCAGCATTTATGATTATTATGTGTTCTTCACAATGCTGGTGCAGATTTTATTTTCATAAAAGGAAAATACTTCAGCTTTAGTTTGGTTGTGTTCTTTGTGGTTCCTGCTTAAAGCTGCTGCCCTCAAGGTTCACCTGCTGTTTTCACATTTATTTATTATCACATTCACAAGCATGTTTCCGTGCTTTGGTGCTGAGGTGTAAAGGTAGAGAGTATGAATGTTAAAAATGTAGAGGTATTTGGTCACATATTTCTTTACAATAGCTAAATATTTGGCAGGAATTCAACTACTTTAAAAAAATGAAGCAAGTATTCTTATAATATTGACATAAAACGTCTTTCAAAATATCTGACATCTTCATTTGGTCACTCTTTCTAAATCAAATGTTAAATTCAACAAAATAGAGTTCCATGTTGGAGGGGTTAACCTGCAATGACTTCCAAACAAAAGGACATGAAATATATTCTTTCAAAAATGGTAACGAAATCATGAGAAAAATCTTTTTGGCTTGGGTTCAGTTAAAGCACTTTACACGCAGGGGACCCTCTCGAACAGGAACAATCCAAAATTGTAAGTAAATGTAGTCTCTCTTAAAATAAGGTTTGAAAGAAAAATAAAGAAAACCATCAAAATGTTTACATCTTTGGGTGTCACTCAGCTTGGTTTTCATGGAAGAACTTTTTGGATAGGCTGACACGGTGAGCCACAAGCCTTGTCCGTGGCTTCAGGCTTCAAGTTTCACCCCAAAAAATTCTTTAGCTGCCAACTCAGTGTCGTTGAGGCCCAGGATGACCAATTTGGCATCTGGAGAGTTAACCTGGCAGCAGTCATCTTTTGGTTTGTCTTCAGTATGCCATCAGGTGTGAAGATCAAACAAGTATCCTGTACTCGTTTTCTTTGTAAGACATCAGAAAAGAATCGAATGCATGGTTCAGAGGTTCGCAAAGCACTCAACTCTTTGAGGTCCATATTTTCCATGAGCTTCCAACTCTGCATAATATGTCTTTGGAGATGGACACTTGTGGGCATCTGAAGGCCATGGGTAACCACTTCATGGAGCAACAGTATCGAAGAGGAAACACTTCATGGCCTTCATGATATCTTCTGACATCAAATCAGAAACAGGAGGTGACAGGAGGCTGTTAAGGCTCTTGTTGATCATCTCTGGTACAGTAAGGCTTGTGTTTGGCAGTGGGGTTCAGGCTCTGCCACAGTTGTGCTCTCCATGGTAGTCATCCTGGCAAGCACTCTCCGAACTGGCCCGGTTGGCAGCTGGCACGGTACACTGGCACTAGCACTGGTCAAGGAAGCAGTTGCTCTGGGGAAAGGGTTTCAGGGTATTTTTTTTTTGGTTGAGGTAGGCTAGCACAAGCAGCAGCATCAGGCTAACAGTGGCCTAACTCTATGGCTCAGACATTCTTGTCAGACTGAGGTAGCTTTCTTTGGCGGTGTGTAGCTTCTGGGTGAGGAAGAGTGGCGCAAATAATGACTGTCTGCATGGTTCTTCTAAATGGCTTGTACGGTTATAGACAATCATTTCTAATCAGACTCTCACGTCTGTAAGGCGTTCGCAAAAGGCCGCTATGTTTCTTTCCTTTTTTATTGCAGAGGAACTGAAGGCAAAGGCAATTGTGTGTCACAACAGACTGAATGGAAGGTTCCAGTTCAGTGAAAATATTCAGCACAATTTGTGTTTTGGGACCGCAGTGCACACCTTCATATGTCACCTTCCCAGAGGGGATCTGAGAAATAGAATATTTTGGTTATGGATCAGACTCCCACTGGAGAAGTGACATGAGCGGACACACAGAAATAATTTTCCACATGCACATGAATAAATGTGCATGTAATAAAGGCAATATG
This sequence comes from Sparidentex hasta, assembly GCA_030272975.1. NCBI lineage: Eukaryota > Metazoa > Chordata > Actinopteri > Spariformes > Sparidae > Sparidentex > Sparidentex hasta. The sequence goes on along the minus strand of JARJLU010009911.1, from coordinate 129,419 downwards.
CTTTGGTTTGAGGTAGGGCTGAAGGATAGGGGAGGGGGTGGTGTTCTGTCACAGAATGGTGGAGGCTATTTTTCCGAGTTATTTGCAGCAGTTTTTGGGGTGTTGTCTCCCATCAAAGAGCACAGGAGGTGCTCATTGATGGGAGGCTATCAGACTATTGGAAGAGAGAACAGGGATGTGGGTGTTGACATTATTGACCAGTGTTAGCCAGTGACTGTGCCAGGCAAACCCGACCGATGCTGCTCAATGATGACCTGGCACTGCGCTGGAGAGACAGCCTGCACACGAGAAGAGTCACCACAACAGGGACAGAGAGGAGACAGGACAGAAGAAAGACAAGTAATCAGAAATTGTTCAAGGACAGAATTATATGGGAAATACACAAGCAGTATACTGAAGAAACAATCAAGTTACCCTAGATAGTTTTTTCTCACTATTAGTGTCTCACTACACATCTGAGGGTGGTTGTTTAAAAGTGCACTATGTAAGAATTGGGTACCTGTTCATATCACTAGAGGGACCACCAACTGCTGCTCACTATAATTTTTGCTGTAGCTATCTTTGATCGCAGCCCCAAGCTGACTTAAAGTACAAAGTGGTATTATGAGACGAGGCTAGCCAGTCAACGCTGTTCACACTCTGTTTGTGATCTTGCATACTGCACCTGTCTCCAGGCTTTTCCCTGATTTAGATTTCACTTTGGCAATTTCTTACTGTGAATTTTACTTTTGACAAAACCAAACTTCAAAGAGACATCCTAGTTGGTTCTGTAGTCATCTAATTTTGTGACGTTATATTCATTTTTCTTGGCTTTGTAGCCACAGAATAGGTCTCATCAGTGTATCATACAACTGATTGATGAATAACAGCATCAGCCCTCTTGTAGTACATCAGTTGGTCATCACTTGCCAAGAAACAGAGTAAGAGATGGATTAATTCCATGTATTGGCAGCTGCAGTTATTGAAATTTAAATCCTTAAAGGTGACTGATGCTGACTGCAGTTCTAAATGTTAAGATCAAAAGTACAAACAAACCAACATCAGATCTGTATTGTCAGGGACGTTTGTCTTTTATCTGATTAACCAAAGGTCAGTATGTTGACAAAATCCACATTTAAAACTGTAAGGACAGGAAGACACAGCTGTCACTACAAAACAGCTGTCACTACAAAAAGACACACATCTACAGCTGTGCTGAAACTGTACTTGACAGTAATCCTGTACTACATGAAAGCTGTGAGCAGCACATGACTACCTGAGGCAAGGGTTCCACACTGGGCTGGTTCACTGCTTCTTTAGAGATGCCATTGTGTCTGGTGGTGTCCCTGGGTACAGACCAGCTGTCCTGAGTCCCTTTACTGCAAAGCAAACTGTAACAGATTCCAGCTGTGAGAGCACATTCTGCAGAGCTTGACATTAACATCGCTAAAGAGCGATTCATGAAGGACCAGGATCTTTGGAAAGTCCTGTGGATCAGCAAACTAACCTGGTCCAGGTCCATCATGATACACAAGTCATTGAATTATAATTGAACAAGAATTATTGACCGTATATAACTCTGCACAGTGTAATGAGACTCACCTGCGACGGTATCCAAACATGAGGAAGAGAACACAGAAGATGATGCAGGCGGTGCCGATATGGATGCCAATGACGATGCTGCCCAGAGAGGCCTCTCCATCCCTGCACTGACACATGCTCTTTTCACCTGGAAACAAACACAGACCTGATGAGACACCGCCTGAGGATGGAGAAAATCAAGAAGCGGAGCATAGACACGTGGTCCCTTTGCTCACTATTTTACATACTGCTGATATCACAGTCTTAAGTCAGAAAGAGATCTTCCATCGTGTGCCATGAGTCTATTTGTAATTTGCTGCAGATATAATGTATCCAACAAGCAGTCAACTTCTGTTATGATCACATTTCTCCAAAAGGATGAGCCCAGAAGAAATGAAACCGTTCAGCCATTTATTTCCTATGCAATGTCCCTGACACCTCTGTCTGCTGTGGAGTTAAAACAAATGATTGGAATGTTAGACATCTGATGTCTTACAGCTTGTATGTATTTAAGAATATATGAGCTAAATTAAGTATTTCCTGAAAAAATTATGATCAAAAATGCTTTTAGCATTAATGGGCTTACATTTCTATAGTGCCTCTTTTGTCTACTGACCACTCGCATTGCAGCCATTGCTCATTAGGGTTAAAGGTTGAGAAATACATTTGGGAAATGTGGGATTCCTCATTAACATGTACTCAGAAGACAGCTGTTACAGGACAGGTTGTGAACATACTAACCTGTGCTTGAGTCACTCGTGCCTTCCTCGGCCAATGATACCAGTCTCTTGGAGCAGTCACTCTCCCCATTTCCGTTGTAGGCCACCAGTTTGACTTCATACACTGCCCCCGGTTCTGAAACAGAGAGACCCACACAGTCAGCTGTTTTTAAATGACTTGTGTCTTCACTTCACTGCTGAGGATGTGTGTTCTTCTTGAAGCATAATCACACTCATATTCACTCTCCCACACATCCTACGCCTGGGTTATTGTATTGGTTGATTAGCTTTCTGACTGATAATCTCCAAGTAGATCAATCATCCATTTTAGTCTGCTGGTGATTGCTGTGAATCGAGTCGTCTCAATCAGTAAATGGCACCAACCTGCTTTAACAGCCTTTTCTCAAAACACTAACTGTTTGACTGAGACCTGATGTGTATGTCGAACCATGGAGCCTGACTAACATCCAGAGCTGTCAGCTAAATAGCTAATTAACATGCAACAGACACACTGCTGCACCAAACATGATTACTATTGACAGCACTGTGAGGACCACTGTGTGTCCACATGGTGACGGAGCAGGTAAACATACTTTAAGGAGTAGATGTTCACCGATAATAGACAGACCGACTGATTCAGTTACAGCGTTAGGCTCATTCATCTGGAACAGTCTGCCTTTATTTATATTGCAGCTTAAGCTTTCTCCTGAATTATTTTCCTGAGTTATTTTACATCATTGTGTCAGAAGTAAAACCGGTAATGCTTTATTTTACAGGTCTGTAGTTTCTTTAGTTTTTATGTAATTTTGCACTATTCATATAGAGTGGGTGTATCACATTGTGTTATCTGAAGCAGTTCTTGATTTTAAAAAGAAGTTAAAAAGAACTGCTTCTACTTAAATGTGTGGAATGTAAGATATTTTCAGTTTCAAAAACATCAGGTTAGAGAAATCATAATAATCAATAAATGATCCATCTCACTATCCTCAGGGCTACACAAACAAAAGTAACAGTATAATATTTGATTTCTCAAATGATTGTGATTTATGGATATGTCTTGTTATCTCTAGACTGTCTTTGCTTAAGTCAAAACCCTTCTTATAGGGGAAATGGAATAAAGACACACACACACACACACACACACACACACACACACACACACACACACACACACACACACACACACACACACACACACACACATACTCACCCAGCTTGGTGATGGTATGGGCGTTGATGTCACAGGACAGCTGGATTGGCCCCTGGAAGACAGCATTGGGGACCCTGCGGTAGGACAGTCTGAAGCCCTCAGCCTTGCCAGCCTTACTGGGGAGCTCCCATAGAACCTGCACACTGGTGGAGTTCACCACCTTGGTGAAGAAGGTGGGAGGGCTTGGTACTGGATGGAGAGACAGAGAGAGGAGAGCAATGAGAGACAAGCTGATAGATTAGGCAGACTACTACTAATGAAATCAATACTGTTGTGTATCTTCGGATATCCTTTTTATATTATTTACCTCCCACAGATTCAACATTACTTCTTCATGTGTTCTTATGTCCAATATTACAGTGAAAACGCAGACATTAATAGACTCCCCATTGCCTCTACAGTGTTTCATGTTCTTACCGCCCCCTAGTGTTGTAGCCAGCACAGTGGAAGACTGCTGGCTTGCTCCCATGGGAGAGTAGGCCTTAAGGTACAGGGAGTAGGTGGTGGCTGGCTCCAGGTTGGTCACATCATGTTGGAAGGAGCCTTTGCTGATGGCTTCCTGCAGCTCCAGACTGTCAGGCTCTGAATCACACACACAAACACACATTATTATTATTATTATTATTATTATCATTATTATTATAACCTATCTAGTTTGTATAGCTACTGTCATTCTACAGCAGACTCTTGCTGTGTGTGTATGTTGACACTCACCTCCTATCTTGCGGATGTGCAGGACATATCCGATGATGCCGTCGGTGACGTCGGCAGGCGGCTCGGTCCATGTGATCTGCAGGGCGTTGGCGGAGAGCACGCTAGCTGTGAGCCCCTCTGGGGTGGCAGGCAGGTCTTTAGCCTGGGCTACAGCCAGACGGGCGCTGGCCTGGTTGGTGCCTGCACTGTTCTCAGCGATGCACTGGTAGATGGCCTCATCCTCTGAGCTGATACGGGTAAGAGCCAGAGTGCTGCAAAGACAACACACAGCTGCATTAGTTCACTGCTAGTCACATCTACTTGACAGCAGAATACACAGACTGCACAAATGTAGAATAACATGTGGGGTTACTGCGGCAACATCAACACTGATCGCACAACTAAAACTGGCACTGTGACTTCACCTACTATACTCATGTTACCTGTACCACCAGAATACATACCAACTATGTAACCTGCAGTCCCAGATTTTCATAGGTCATCAAGTTTATATTTAAACTTTATAACTTTGTTCATCTCATCAGGGACAAAGAAGAAGAAGAAAATAAAATGACAAGTGGTCTCTGCTGCTCAGTTCTTGACCAGGTCCTGCTAAAGTTCTCATGTGACCTGGACTGAGATTGCTCTTCACTTGCTCTCCATCAAATACAAAAATCCAATTCAAAGTTCTTGTGATCACTTGACGAGCTCTGCATGGTCAGGCACTTGCCACAGTCAGAGATCTACTGGGTCCCTGGGTCTCCTACAGGTCTTTAAGGTCCTCTGATCAGGGTTCAGTGTTGTTCCTCAATCTAGGCTTAAACCAAAGACTTAAGATCTTTGAATCGTATGGACAAAAAGCCTCTGCTAAATGCCCTAAATGTACATTTAAATATTTATTTGATCAGATATCATACATCATAAATGTACAGCATAGATACCATTTATTATTCTGATAGACTGATGTAGTTTATTTAATTTGACATGACTGTTCGATCATTGTCCACACATTGACGGGCTCAGACTCTCCATACACTGCACAGTGCTGCCACCATGCGGTGTAATTGTTACATGCAGGCTGAAAAGGCTCTGCTGCAGAGGGTCCATCCACATAGGTAACAGAAACCTGCAAATAAGAATGCTGCTGCAGCAGAGAAAATCTGGGCCTGTCCCCTCTGATACTTGTCCTGTTATAACAGATCTTTCCTTATTTTAAGCTTCTGCCTTATCTGTTGCCTACTTTTTGTATTATTTGAATATAATTGTCAGCTACAATTTGCTTGCTTTTAACCACACTGTCATAAACAGCAACACTGAGCACATACAGTGTTTCTGCATCCTTATATGCTTCTCGAGGCCCAAAAAGCAGACAGTCAATGTTGATTCAAACTTGTTTTCATTGAAAGTGTTTGTTTAAAAGTTTAGTGATTTTTTTTAAAAACAATAATCCACCCTGTGAGCACAAAGATACAGTTAAATGAATACTTGACAGTGTTTCACTACTGTCACACACACATACCTGTTGTTATTGGTCAGCTTGACGTTGTGGCCAGGCATCAGGACCTTGCCATTCTTCAGCCAGATGAGGTGTGGCTCAGGAACACCCTGGGCCACACAGGTGAACACAGCACTGCCCCCTGTTGGTTTCGACACAGACTGCGGCCACTGGAGGAACTCTGGGGGGGCTGAGGAGGACCAGAGAGAGACGTTAAACAAGGTGAGACAACAATATGAAAGAAAAGTATAGAACTGACTTCTTTTGGCCAAACACACTGCTCCCCCCCACCCCCACCTTCACAGCTGACAGACACTGACAAGTCAGAACAATGAGCGATCTTTGACATAGACCTGAGTCTTGTATTTGGGCAGGATAAAAAGTACACCATACCCTCTAAAGTAACAGATTGATATCTGATAGAAAAATGGTTTAATCTTGATTAGCTAACCATGACACAGTACTGAACAGGCAAAATTCAAAGCAGAACTGAACAGTGGTACAGAACACGGTTATGCGTGGAGACATAAATTGGAGGTATTTGTACTACAAGATAACACAAAAATGATCCACTTCTTCTTCTTGTGTGATGTAAAAATACCTAAACGACATGACCGCATCCCAAGATCTCAACTGTTAATTTGGATGATCGCAACATTCTCATCAAGATGGTCTGGACTATGTTTTAGAGGCTTTTTGACAGGACCAGAATAAATACCCTGAGAAAAAGTCAGTAGAAATACAGTCAAATGGACACATACTACAGAGATCCCCTAATGTGAGAACCTCTCTCAGGCCATTAAGAAATACATATTATGAAAGATTTAATGTGTGACTAAATCTGTCTGTGCTTGAACTTCATATGTCAAGGCTGTCTCTCTAAACCCCAGAGAATAATCAGGTCCCTTCACACACACACACACACACACACACACACACACACACACACACACACACACACACACACACACACACACACACACACACACACACACACACACACACACACACACACAGCCAGTCGCTGTCTGTCGGACAGATGCAGGGGGTCAGCTGCTCCTCTTGACACCCAGTTCAATATCACAGGCACAATGGACGTGCATATATACGTTTGGAGAAAGGCAGTGCTCCTTCTGCCCCGATGCCCCGCCCTGCTTCGGCCCACGCTCAGCATCTCATTGATCTGCTGACCTCAACGCCCACTGTGACCCCCACACCCCCAACCATCCACCTATGAGCCGAGGGGGATGTGTCAACAAAATGACCATTTCAATGAGGTCACATTCATCACTGTAGCTGGGGATTTGTCTTTCGTTGGTCAAGCAGCAGGACTCAGTTCATCCCATGAAGGAAAGAACAGCAGGAAGTGGACATGGCAGCCTGTGTGTGGTTGTACCCTCAAAGGAGAGGAAAGTTCAGTGTCATGGGCAAAGTGGAAAACATGTGACAGTAAACACCAACACCAACAGGCCAGACCAGAGTCCTGCTTTCATGAATCTCAGTTTGTGTTGGAGAGATACGTTATTCTGCATTAGTTTAAGCTAGCAGTCACAGTATATTATTGGATTAAAACCTTAAAATGAAACACAACTATGAATATCTGTCTCTGATTTGGTGAACACACCTGCACTGTTGCATGCTTTAGCTCATTTCCTACTACGATTTTTTTTAAAAATCAGTGGTATGACCGTCACTCTACGGAAACGTTGCTTGTGTCACTTGATCCGTATCTTTTCCCACAAGCAGCAAGTTATTTCACTGATAAGTAAAATCAGACTCTTTCACATCTGAAACTGGAACACTGCTGCAGATCGAGCTGTGCTGGGTTTTACTCAGCAAGTAGTGTAAAGTGTTGCTGTGGTAACCTTCAGTTTATCATACCTTGTGCATTGATTTCAAACTATGTTTGACGTGTCCTCATTTCTGAAACAATGAACATCTGCCCTCTCCAAAAAGTAAAACGAATTGTAGCTTTTGTGGCCATGATGTTATCATCATCAGTTTGTAACGCAGATAGGTTATGTATGTTGGTTTGACTACAATGGATCGGTTTAAGCTTGTTTTTCTTGACAGATGAAAATGAGTCCAGGCCTGAGAGATGACAAACACATTCATACATGTGAAACACCACAGCATGATCAGCAGTAATCTAAAGGACATGTGATTTGTGTTGAATGGACTGAGAAATGCAAACAGACCAAATCTGAGCGACTATTTCCTTCGTTGTCTCATAATGTTTCTCTGTGTCTCTCCCTCTCTCTCTCTTTTTCTCTCTGTTGATTTGATGTCTCGGGGGGGAGAGGGTGGGGGCGGCAGAGCTGTCCACCCCTTCATCTGTTCAGTTGTCCCAGCTTCATGTTAGAAAGTGTCAGCTGTCCTCAGATGACCATTCATCAGTCGATCCATACTTGGTATTGATCAGTGATTCTGTTGACCTTGAGTTTCACCATGCCTCATACCTCAGCTCATTATGTTCAGTCCCTTTTGTCTTAAGCCTGTTTGGGGGGGTTACACACATCTGACAGTCACTGAGCAGAGCTAGATTTACACGTGAGCCAACATTATATTTTGGCAAAAGTCAAAACATGAGCAGTAGATGTATTTAAGTACTAACAAGTGAATGGAGCTCCGAGGAACGCTACCTTTCACAGGTTCTGAACATCACTGCAATAAGATGCAAAGGGTATCTTAAAGGGTAATGCTTGTGATTAGTTTTTTTTGTCATCTGAATTCATAATCACTTCTTTGGACATCACTTAGAAAAAACGTGCGTGTAATCTGGCACTGAATCTAAGGAAACTGAGAGAGGTGTACCAACCTTATTAAGGTGTGTAACACTTGGAGCTTCAGCTACACACTATATAATTCTTTGATTTGGAACTCAAGAGCTTTTGCTTTTGAAGAAAAATATACTAATGGTTTGATTCAACCTGGGCCTAATGTGAAGCTACATCTCTAAGAATGAAAATATTTCCATCAAATTTATATTTTAAAAGTGCACTCCTAGAAACTAACTACTATGTTATTATGTTTGGTCAAAATACTGCAGGAAACATCCTCATATGCAGTTATATGTGTGTCATATTTGTATTTGTTGACACATTTGGACTCAGTGTGCGAAATGTGGGAAAGACGTCAGTGCTGATGTTCATTTAAAATGTGAGAAGTGAAGTGAAACCCTTCACTGTGGAGGGATCTGCATGATAAAAGATCTGCAGCTAATCCCCGTCTGGAAAACGTTGACAAAAATGAGGAGGAGGAAAGAAGAGAGGGAGGGAGGGAATATATAATGCACCAATTCTTCAAAATGGCTGGCCATCCTTTGTGTCTCATCACATGGTGACACCCTGGTTGCCCTCACCCCTCCGTCGGGATGCTATCCATCTTCCAGCCTTCCCTAATTAACCCTGAGACCACACCTCCTCTCTCCTTCCACCTCCCTATCTGGCCATCCTGACTGCGCTGCCTCCTCCCTCGATCTAACTGTTTTCACAAACACATGCCCTGAATCTTTCTGTCGGGGTCAGGGGTCAGAGCTCAGAGCTCTGAGGGTGCAGGTCATTCCTCAACCCCTTCCCCTCCCCTTGCAACCCGCTCCTGCACCTTGCACCTTGCATTGGCCACCTACTTGGGCTCCACTTTTTTTTGTCTGCATGTTGTCCTCTTTGTCCATTCAGCCTGACCATGACCGCAGACACATGCACAGACCGACTGTGTGAAAGTTCAGACCTCTGCTAACCTTCACACTCTAAACGCGAGCAGCAGCCGGCCTCACTGATCCACACTGAACTTGACATCAGCTGAACAATGAGGACATTTCTGCACATCTGAACCTGAGCCGAGCTTGAATGGATTACGATTAGGGACAAAGCAAATGTGTTCCAGGGTATCATAAATATTATAAAGATTCATCTATATAGAGATATGAAAAGGGGCAACACAAACACTCCAAATGAAATAAAAGGCTCAAAACTCGGAATTGAATATCACAAAGCCGTTATTGTAGTGGATGATTCATTCAAAGGCTTCATCAAGCTTTTTTTGGTTGTTTGGAGCCCTGATGAAGACAGAGTGGTCAACATATATTTGGCTTTAAATGATTTATCCACAATAATAAAGGGTTTTTAAAACTGATCTCCTCATTTTAATACTTTTCCATTATCTATGGATAATGTGGATTGTCCCTCGTTTTTGAACACCTCTTCAGACACAACTCTTATCTACACTGTATTACACAGAGCAGTCATACCAGTCAAATTTATATCAAATAGAATCAATTTTAAAAAAAACCTGTTCTGTGGCACTACTGGCTGAAAAGGGGTCAGTTTCTATGGCTGTATATCACTATTAGAAACTAAAATATATGTTAGTGAATCTGTCGAATAAATGCGTAAGATCTGTAAAACACCATATTGATGAATGTAAATGTTCCTGTTGAATGCTATAGGATCCATGCATGTGTTAACTTCACTGTCAAACACAAGTGTGGGAACTTTGAATGCTTTATTTTGAATATCTTTCCACTATGAATGTCTTTGTGTGCATGCATTTTATTGTTACATCCTTGAGACTTTGAGACCTTTTTTTGACAATTTGAGACTGCAGAATCAAGATCACACACTTGCTGACACATATATGACTCTCTAACGGCACTATTCAGGTAGTGAAAGACTGGTGCTCTTTGTTCTTTCTAAGCCCCCCAAACAGAGCAATTGATCAATAAATTAATGAATATATTAGAGATCAACCCCTTCTCCCCCCCTCTACACCAGAGGCTCTGCCAATCATTAGAAAAGACTGACAAGGGAGACTATTGATTGATCTGGTCAAAGAGTCTGGTCCAACAGGAGCAGAGGGATGAATGAAGGAATAGCTGAATGACATGAATATAGATTCATGTCGCTGAGATTATAAGAAATCTAATGATGTGTGCTGATGGTGATTAAATGAAATTATATTATAGCAGCAACATTTGTTCTCAGCCTACTGTCAGCGCTCTGAAGTTCAGCTAGTAGCTGAGCAAACATCCACAGGGACCTGGGGAGAAATCTGGGATCTGCCTCTTTTAGAATTACAAATATACAAATCTAATATCAACTTTGGAGGGGACAAGCATGCAGTCAGGGGACACCAGAAGCAGTGCTGTAACACTGATGTCACCAGAAAATGGGCTTTCAAATACTGAAAGCATTAATTATTACGTTCAGAGTTTGTTATACTACGTTAGAAGAGCTACTACAAACAACTTTATATACAGTAATATATGATATGATATATATTCATATCTATGATGAAAGTGACACAAGTTAAATCTTAATCTTTAAAGTAAATCATAACCATATCTGTTGCATAAATGTTGTCAAAACTGCAACATTTCCCTCTGAGATGTAAACGAACCCAGTCACTCCCTTACACTGCTCTGTCTGTGTGCACTTCTCTGGCGTATAACTGAGTATGTCTGTAATGTTCATTCGTTTCTGCACATAAAATTTCACTCCCATGACTTACATGAACACACATGACCTACAGAGGAAGCAGACATAATTCAAAATGTTACACTCTCAGAGCTTCTGCCTCGTGCACGTTAACAATCTGAGAGCTGAGCTGCTAATTGAGGCGGCCTCTAGACAGCCAATTAAAACACAGTTAATGATATCTGTGTATGGACATCTGCAGGATGATGGATGAGTCCCCTGCCCCACACACACACACACACACACACACACACACACACACACACACACACACACACACACACACACACACACCCACAGACACACACACACACACACACACACACACACACACACACACACACACACACACACACACTGGTGTCAATGCTTAATTGTTAGAAAGGAAACTGAAGAGGTGTGCATGTGTGGGGAAGGTGGGGAGGGGTCACACCAGTGGTGTCACTGTGCACCTTGCAGAAGGCCCATGTTCTCAGCCTCCACCCCCACTAAACAGCCAAGGGCAAAGGTGAGAAGAAAGGGTGGAGCTTTGCTATTGACCATCTTCTGCCCCTCCCCTCACCCCCACCACCAGTTAATATGGACACACACACAGGGTCTATCATGGAGGTCTAGCAGGAGCCAGTACTAAACAAAGGCTGCCGCGATGTTGGCTGGAGAGAACGTCTCTGTGTCAGATGTGTGTTCATTATATGACTTTTTACTGTATGTGTTTCTAAACAGTGTCCAAACTAATGATCTTGCTGATGATATTCCTGACTGTGAAACAGCATGTGAATCATACTTAAGGTAGATACAAAACATTCGACTGAACAGTGATTTGAGATATAAATCATAGGAGGCAAATTTGATCTTTGGCCAGCTAACCATACCTGTCTGAGAAGGCCGCTTAGCCATGCAGAAATCTGGACTCATAATCTCATTATGTTTAAGTTTCTGGTTATGGCCCTGTGTGTACTGGAAACAGAGGGACTGTAACTTTCCAGCTGGACACCAATGCAGTTGCATCTGACACTGATATTTTGTTGGTTCAACTTGTGGTGTGAATAACCAAATTTCAACGCCTTTCCAGCCTCACAGGTTATCATTTCTTTTCAACGAAAACACTCAGTCACATTCTCACCTTGTACTACGAGTCGTCCAAGTGCAGTGCGCCTCATTCTGGTGCCGGGTCGATTAGCAGCACACACATACACACCAGAGTGCTGCAGGGACACATCTGAGATCATCAGATTCCCTGTCCCCAGAACCTGGATACCTTCCACCCCAATGGAGCGTCCGTCTGATGGACACACACACACAAACACAGGGACAAATAGAGAGATGCCTTGTGAGACAAAGTGAAATCATGCCACATGTTACTAAATTATCCTCCTCCTTTCCTATCCGGTCTTTTATCATTTCCTTGTCCTACCTAGCCTGCTCCAGGAAACAATCGGCCTCGGGTTTCCTGTGGCAATGCACTCCAAGATGGCCGTCTGATGGACAGTGATGGTCAAGTTCTGGGGTCCTGACAGGATGACCGGCTCCTTGTAGATTCTGGGAGCTCCACCTGGAGGGATGAAGGAAGACAAAAGTTAATATGGATGAGATGGCAGTGTACAGATGCACAGACAATGAATGACTGTGTGGTAGCAGCTAGTGATTCAGTGTCCGAGTCAGTCCACAGGAAAAACTCTATAACCACTCTTGATCATTCATTTAATTTACTCCCACATTGTTTCTATTGTACTTTAAACAACTTCTAACCATAGCTATGAATTCCATTGATGAACACAACACAATAAACAAAAGCGATCAAAGAAAGAGACATAGTTTTTATTTGGGTGTGATAACAAATGTTTCTCCGAGTTAAGGATTGCTTCTGGGACTATGAGGGAACAACTTGAATTGTAAAGGCAAAATAATTCTGAGAGATACTGCACTGATGAAGACAATCACATCTTCAGGAACATGAAAAAAATGTCATATTTCATTCTTACAGTTCATACTATACATACAGTGCTGCTGTTCACTCCACAGAGGTATTTTCTCTAACTGCTACACGTCTGTACCTACCAGTGATGTTGAGCATGGCCTCGTGGCTGAAGCGAGTGTTGGCAATGTTGACGGCAACACAGCGGAAAATGCCAGCATCTATCTGCCTCACGCCAGTCACCTGGAGAATCCCCTTTGGCAGCAGAGTGTATCTGGACAGGAAGGAGAGATCAGGCTGCAGGTGAGCCACTGAGACTATAACAAATGTGTATAAAAAGAACAACAACTAGGTGGTCTTATACGAATCAGGGAACAATACCAGTTTCAAACATTCGCAATATACTGTGTGTTGAGTTTGTCCAGCGGCGCATCTGTGTGTGGCTTTACCTGCTGTCGCTGCCATTGAGTGGTACTCTGTTTTTCTCCCAGGTGATGTTGGCCTCAGGTACTCCGTTGATCTCGCACTGGAAGCGAGCAACACCTCCCTCGTCCACAGACATGGACACTGGGTGTGTGTGGAACTTAGGAAGAGCTGAAGAGAAGACCACATGTGAAGATCAGATGTCATGGGGAAAAATTCTGGACGTGGACTTTTGTAAAATCATATAACCCAGATGATGTCAGAATTCTGTCATATGACAGATTCACACATTCATGTACACACACGCGCGCTCACACACACGCACACACACACACACACACACACACACACACACACACACACACACACACACACACACACACAGGATTCCTAATAACCTGGTGGCCGTAATAAACAAAAATGTATACCATAGATGAGGTCTGCAAAATGAGAGAGCTGATGCTTTCTTTTGGCAACACATGGCAACTCGAAATAGCCATAATTCTCCAAGATTACCCATTTAATGGTATGGGTGTGTGTGTGTGTGTGTGTGTGTGTGTGTGTGTGTGTGTATGTGTGTGTCTGTGTTCAGCCATGTATCCATGTACAGTAAAATGTAATTTATAGGTTTTCCATAATGAGAAGCTGAAGTGTTCCGGTGTGGCCTCCTAGCACAAAGGATTAGAAAGTCAGAGGGGGCTTTGGGTTGCCAAGTATGATGCCGAAGTGTTCACCATGTGAAGCATCATTTATATCAAACACTATGGGGTGTTTTGACAGAGAAAAGGCGACTATCTGTGGGACATCCTCTGCTCCCTGTGCAGGTTTATGGCCCAGGGTGATGCAGGGATAAGGATATTAACATGCCTGAGAAAGACAGCAGGACTGGAGACAGTGTAGCCTTCACATCGAAAACACCTTAATGAAGGTCATTATCATGTGAATGACTGTGTTTGGATGGACATGCCCATAACACAAAGTTATAATGTAAATCATGTTTTAATAAAACTTGACCATGATTCTGTCTGGATATGATAACATCTTGTATGATAACATCTGGTATCTATGCCAACTGAGCAAGACATCGAGCCTCCAGAGCAGTGTTAGATAATGAGTACCCCCCCCATAAGGGTATGGCCTTGACAGTAGTGTCAAACACAGTATAGTCTTAAAGAGATTATAGTCTGCCATAGTAGTAGAAATAGAGTCTCAATGTATCTGATAGTATCTGATGGTCATTTTCTGGCAACAAAGTACCAAAAGTCCACAATAAAGTAAATAATTCAGAAATGTACATGTTATTTGTATACAGTGTACACTATGGCTCAAATGATTATCAGATCCAATATTCAACTTTTTTTTTTTTTTATCGTCAGAATCAGTGCTTTTCTTACTTCTGATAAAATAAAGCTGGTCTGGCTCTGATGCAGCAGGTAATCTGCAAAGTAACTAGTTGCTAAAGTTATCAAATAAACGTAGTGGAGTAAATCTATCTCCAAAATGTTTTGGAGGAGTGAAAACCTAGGGTGGCAGGAAACGGAAATACTCAGTATGAAGTATGTGTTACATTTCATGATGGGCTATATAATTATGTGGGTTAGTTAGCGAGCTTGGTGACTGTCAGGGATCATTGCAATCAGGCCCATACCTACTTATGAGGAGGGAATATCTTAGATTCAGTCAAAAGCTAGACCACATGCTGGACATTATGTTGGTTGTATTTTTAGGCTCCCAATATTTTTTATTTGACTTCTTTCAGGCCATTACTTAGTCAAGTAATATATTCATGATTTCACGACCAGAAATCAGCTGGCAAAATGGAGAAGGCTGAGATTTACAAAAAATATGGATTAATAGTTAACTAAATAATGCAATATGGAGAATACGATGCCATTCTTCTTTGTGTCCCTGGTTTCTGTCTGAACTCATTTCAACTCTAAGAAAGTTGCTCTCCTCAAGAAAGAATAAGACATTCAGTCACATTATTTCTTCTTGTGTCAGAGTGACACCTCTGTTCCACAGCACACGTCAGTGCATAAAAAGTATAGACTGTGACAGGTTTGTGCTGTGTTGCAATGTCAAACACTTACATGCCAACAGGACTTTGGCCTTGCGGCTGACCAGCATGCCGTAGCGATTCTGGGCGGCACAGTCGTACTCGCCAATATCCCCGTCACTGCCCTCTCTGCGTTTCTGGAAGCTCTGGATGAAAAGGGTGCCATTTGCCAGCACCCGAACCCGCGGGCCCGTGGGTAAAGGCACCCCGTTTTTGCGCCACGTAACCATGATCGGCTCCTCACCCTGCACCCGACAGTCCAGCAAGAGCGGCCGTTCCCTAACTGCGATCACATCACTGGGCTCCAGCAGGAAAGAAAGCTCTGAGGCCACACAGCAACCTACAGGCAGAGGAAGACAAACATGTTAGAGGAGAGAAAGGCTGCATGGATATTCATCTGCCTGCTGAAATGATAATTTGTTGTACTATCAAGAGGAACATTCAAACTGGAAATATAATCAGGTTTATCTAACCCCATTAAACATAGGTAGCATTGGGGAAGTTATGGAAGACCTTATAAAGGCCAAGAACCTTGAGTTCTGATGTGAACGGGACCTGAAAAAACGAGGCACTGGATATCCTGATATGCTGACACACAACCTTTGGGAATACCACACACACTACACAACAGTCAGCGATCAAAATCATGTGAATAAACCAAGGTGAAAATCTGCTTCTCCTTCACTCCAAATATTCCTTCAGTTTCAGCAAATCTCAAGCCATTTAGAAAATTTATCTCACCACAAGTTATTGCACTAGCATATGGTGTGTATGGGAAAGCATCCTTGAACTGCAGTGTTTAGAAAAAGGTCACAGGAAACTAATGGTTGATGGTAGAAAATTCTACCTAGTTTTCATCTCAAACACACAAACATACCATGGTCCTGGAAACAACAGCAAAGGGGAGGCTCTGCCGGTCACCTCGCCTCAGGGAACCCTTCCAAATGGGCCAAAAAAGCTCCCTCAACACCAAAAACTATTTCATTTGATTGATGGTGCATTTAGTTTTGCTGCCTGTAACGCTTTTACTGAAGACGAGCCACAATGGAGACTGAATGCCACCGAGCCAACCAGCCAGAGAGGGCAACAACAATACCCGTGCCGGGGAGGAGAACACTGGCAAGGGTTGCAGAGGTCAAGTTAGGAGCGCTCCCATTGAAGCAGGGGCCAAATGTGACAATAGTGTTGTGACTATGCTTATTTGCACCCAGCCCACAGTAACCTCTGTAAAAACTCCCGTCAGCCACCCTACACCCAAGGGCACCATCTGCCCCTTCTTATGCATCCCCTCCAACCCCCCTGATACTTCCCATCTTTTCAGATCCATCTCGGAGGTGACTTTCCCATGCCACCAGAGCTCTCCTCGCCACCCTGGTCCCCTCTTCTCCATGACCTTGGTGACATTCCCAGTCTCCCCCATCTTTTTTGGTGTTAATATTCTCATATGCAAACAGCCTTGAACCCTTGTATTGTCCGCTTTCCATCCCAGCTGTGAAGCAAGAACAATTGGAGTTGCACTTGAACCTGCATAATGCCATATCAGTGACACTATGGGGTCTTGCATCTGTTCAGTCACTATGCCCTTTCCTTCAACTCAGCCAACAGCTATAGAACAACATTTATTGTCATCCAGCTGCTATCAAGCATCACGTCCCACACACAGCAGCCTGCAGCTGAACTTGTCTTTGGACTGGCTGGAGTGTATTTCTGTTCTCAGTGAAGTTCATTTACACTCTCAAGGCCAGCTGTTGAACATACTGTAACTGTCAGTGTGCATTTACATTCTTATTGATTTTTGTTCATTTAAAATGAAACACACACATTATTTCTACATTCTCTTTGGTGGTAACTAGCAATGCATATATACATCGAATGGAAAGGTCCTGGCTTTAATAGTGTAATAGTGGTATAATGGTATAGACCTTGGTGCTCATAGTCTTGAAAGATTTGACAGATCTTTTCAACAGTAACATGCCTTTCTAAGGTCCTGGATACTCATACACCAAATCCACAGTAATAGGGACACTGTTTGGAGCTGTGAGCACCACAAATAAAAACTGAATCACTTCCATTGTATTTGCTCACTAGCACATATCTCAAAAACTGGACAAGTAAAACCAAAACTCTCTGCATGGATGTGGAATCTCCTAAATGTCTCGAGGGTAAGTAAATATGAATTCTGCTTCTGCTGTGGTGGTTATGTCTTCTCTCCAGTATGTATTTGATTTTCTATTACACAAGAAAACTTGAATGGAGGATGAGCCTTGGCCCAGAATAGACCCCAGTAACTTTTGGTGTGGATCCCGATAAAGTCACCCATCCAAAGTTCTCTCACTTTCATTAACACTGTGAGATTGGGTGTTTTTTTTTCAACATGTTACATTAATACTAATAATATTATTTTATCAGGGAACACATATTGGACTTCAGGTGTATAATGTGGCTAGTATCTATGAGTGGTTACAATTTGATATGGCTAAAGGGAAATGCTGGGCTGGGTGCCATTCTAGTTGAAATTTGGTTCAACCTAATTTTTACAATTTCACTACAACGCACCTTGTTTTATGACCACACCTGCAGGTTAAATAAATCAATGTAAACATGAATAAGATAGTCCTCTCAGCAGTTTCCTTCAGAATATCTGCTTTCTCGTTTGGACAGATCTGGTCTTGACATTACACTCTTCAGCGGTAACTTGTGATGATACGAGATGGCTGATGACTCCTTGCTGACAAGGCAGTTGATGGAATATCTTTTTGGCTTATAGATTTAAGGAGATCAGCCACAGTCTGAACATATAGCAGAGCTATTCTTCCACAACATCATCTCTGTCAATGGCTTCACTTATGTGTCACATCAAGAAATGAGCATCTGCTCTTTTTCTAATGAGAGATGTCCTGCCTAGCAGAGAGGATTGTGGGTCTACTGGTCAGCTGCATCTGGACAGGCTGATAGAGGCCTGCAACCCCCCTGAGCCTTCCATCCCTCAGGCCTGGTAATGAAATTCAAGGCTCCCAAGGGGGGCTTGCATTGCGTTCTGTGGCTGCGGCTATCGAACACATGGTGTGGCAACCTGTGAGGCCTGAAAGGTCAGTGTTGATCTCTGATGCAGGAGAGGATGTGAATATGGTGGAGGAAGGGCAGAGCAGCAGTAATATTAAGTCAGGTGTAGCAGGTTATTTCACAGCAGGACACTTTGCTTCTGAAACATGCTGAACTCCCTGCCAGCTTTGCACTACAGTACACAACAATCTCGACAGAGCAGGCACAAGATTCAGTGTCACCAGCTGGTTGCTCACACATCATAGTGTTGTTTTGTTTGAATAATCTCAGAAAATGAAATGCTAAGCCTAAAGTATGACCAATCACCAGAGTAAAACGAAACTTATATAAAAGCTACAGGGTAAAATGTTGGCAGTTAATGTTTCTTTAAACCACTGATACGTTCTTCTGTTTGCGGAAACATACATTGACAACCTATATTCTAATTGAATGAGTGGGTCAACATAAGCCAATGTTTCTTCATTTTATCGTTTATCATTTTTTGTGACTAGCAGTACTCATCCACAAATCTGCAGTATTTGATGTAAAATCTAAATGTTTGTTTGTCAAGAGACTCTGTATCCCTGAGCCACTGAGTTCTATTATCGTTAGATATGCTAGGCTTATATTTGGGCTGGGGAGGAGCCATTCCATGTTAGCTATAGTTTGTTCTGAGTAACTTGTTACCACACCAACAACCTCATGCGGCCCTTCATAAAGGCAGGGTTTGCTGTATTGGACTGTACTGTAGCTTTTTGTAATAAGCTGTAACGCAATAGCAGTTTTGATCCAGCAAGATCAGATCCAGCAAGACTCTGTGCATCAAGATGGATGAAGGCTCATAAGGATGTTAAACAACAAGCTTTAAAGCTGCTCCACACTGAAGGAGATAAATTCTCTCTGCGCAAGTTACAACAAGCTGAACCTGCAGGAGGCATGATTAAGTACATGGCATTAGAGATTGGACCGTTTTCAATATAAGGATAGGACCATAATGAGATTTTTGAAGGGAGGGGGTTGTCCTGCAACCCCCACACTTACACCCTGTGCTTGTAACCCCGAGCCCCTCAGGGGTCATGAGAGACTCAGAGGTAAGCAGGATGGATTTGTAGATGAGGGGGGAGCTTGTGTCCAGCCGTAGCTCTCCCAGCCCTTCACTGCTATTGTTCAGCAGGACTGCTGCCCCTGAACTTCACAGATATCTGTCCACCCCCCATAAAAAAAGGGATGGAAAAGGGGCTCTTGAACACCATATACAAATGCCTCCATCAAATGTCTTTTCTTTTCTCCTCTCACCACCTTAAAACATCACATTTAAAGGCAGCCTTGGATGGTTGTGGGAGCTTGAGCTCAGATTGACCAGAATAATTAAACTGAGGAATATTTATAATGAATCCTTTGTAAGGGTGAATGTTGGGCGTGAAAATAGGGTTTAAGCTTTAAGGGTAAAGTTTTGGGTTGGAGCTTCATATTTCTGAACACATTGCACATATCTGCAGACCATTACAGAAAATGTTTAAATGATTTGAATATTGACAAATCAGAGCACATTCTAAATGACATGTGCAATATTATATGCTCTAAATTTGCTGTTTCATATTTCCACATGATCTCTTTCTCTGTTTCAAATCAATCAAAGCAGAAGTTTTAAACAACTGAAGGTTGGCTGGACAGGCATGAAACCCATTGCCTCAGGCTTCCTCTTTTGTCCTCCTAATGAGAGTATAACTCCCCATGCTCAGGGACTGAGTTATCTCAGCAGTGTTGCACAAACATGGTATTGTATCATATGTAGGATGTCTACATGTCTTGTGTTTAAGCTGATGGCCCTTTGCTGGGTGTCATATGCCAAGTTCAAAGTCTGAACACAGTGTGTGTCTGAGTGAAAAGTTATATCTTCAGCACAGTGTGGTGACAGTTAGTCAGTCAGTATTGTGTGGTTAAGTTTGGTGGTGATAGCAAATGTGAGTCTTGAGACTAATACCGAAACAGCACTATTTCAAAAGCTTTACTTTGGGAATACAAGCCTGTTTCTACAAAATACTTTTTTTTTCATTCAACAAATGAAGGCAACATAAGATAAAACTGGCAACGTTTTGATTGAACTCAAACTATCTGACCAACATTAATCAAGATTAGGAATCTGCCAGCGTGTTGTTGAAACACTGTGTACCAGGTACCTGGTCCTTTTCGACATGTTCTTACTGGACTTCACTTCATTTTGTAAATATCCTGAATGTGAAACCTATCATACGATATAATGACTGGGAATTCTATAAACCAATCCAATGACATTATGTTCAGATTCAGTGTTTGACCAGGCTTGGTCTCCTCCTAGCCTATTGATAACATGCTTACCCATGCATGAATCCATATTGTCCCCAAGGGCCCAGGGCCCAGGATGTCCCATCTGCATTTGGAGCTTGATCTAATGGTCAGTGCAGATTTTAAAAAGCCTGACCAAAAACAGTGTCCCACCCAGCCTGGTGGATCAATAAGCAATAATCTCTAATGTGATGGAGAAGAGGCCTCTTTGTCAGTCCTGCAGTTTTAATCAGTGAGGTGTCAGCTCCTGCAGCAACTCTCATTAGGTAAATCTCATCAGAAACAAAAAGGCCAGACAGGACCTCACAAAACCCAGGATAACACGATCCTCAGTGTAGCGAAGTGAGCAGTCAGGTGATGCTTTAACTCTGACAGGTGAGCTGCTACTGAAACACTATGGGACCACTGAATTTTCACCTGTAAAGCCCAATGGATTAAAAGGAAGGGATTGTTTATTGGCCAGAATGTAGGCATTTCTAAAATAGCAATGACGACAGGAAGCAAACATGGCTACAGATGTCTCTAGGTCATGTTAAAAAATGTTCAGTGTTGTAACTGCAAACACAGCGTGAAATTGTCCCAAGCTCTCCTAAAATCTCAAAATATCAAGTGGTGTCACACTATCCTTGAACAGTGGTTGATGCCTCGACAGCCCTCTTGCTTGTTATGCCACCCCACAGTTTACCAGTCAGGTCAAAAACATGTAACATGAACATCATATGACACAAAAGTCAATATGGAACGCTTTCACATATAAATGTGAATGTGTCAGTGGTTTGCAGAGATGTTAAGTGCTAAGCTTTAATTCTGGGGACTGGGCTGAAAACAGGCCAGCTCTTCAGACAACACTTTTCTAAGCTTAATATTCAAGATAAGCCTACTGATATCAAAACTCTTCACCAGCAGCACCATCTTTCAGGATTATACAGTTTCACACCATCGCTCAAGTTGCATGGTACAACCACATTGTTCCATCCCGAAAGCTCCAGCATGTTAACCAGACAGACATTTACTGGTCATATAACTACTGGTGAATCTGATGACGAGCTTTGTATTAATATTTAATACATGATTTGTTATGTCTGGTCAAGCTGCTCATACATGTTTCTACTGATCAGCTAAATTCTACTTCTATGGGAATATAAAGCAAGGATTTCATGACTGATAAACAAATCATGAAATAAGATAAATACTCTCAACAAAGTTAGGTTTTGGTTCACAGTGTGTGCTTGTTGACACTTCATACAGTCAGGTCAGTGTTGGATAAGGGGGCATCTAAAATAAGTCCCAACAGACTTATAATTGAACTTATAATTGAACTAGCATCAGCCTAAACCCTCCACAGATTGAGATGTTAGCCTCTTTTCTGTCACACTGCAGGACACCCAGGCCACCGCAGGCCCTTTGTGTTCCTGCTGTTGACTAAACCAGGGGGTATTTATGTTGGGCAAGGCTGCTGTGGACACTGTGTGAAGTGTAGAGCAAGAAGGGTTGTCGAGGACACGGTCATGGGCAGCTGTAGGGGGATTACCTCCTACACACATATATTTAATAAGGTCTCAATCAGAGCGCAGACTGGGGGCACTGTTATGGAGATGAGGGTGTGAGGGTCAGGTCACTGAAGGCTGAGGACTTTCGAGGGCTATTGTGTCTCTGCCCCCCCCCACCAAAAAGACTGCTTGGCTGACCAGGCTGACCCAGAGCCCTACCCCCTCCTAAAGGGCAGAGGTGACTGACTATAACCCCTCACTCTGTGGTCTGAGCGAAAGACAGACCCTCCTCCACCGTCTGCCCCGCTCCCCCTCATGCAGATCTGCTGTTTTTTCTCAGATACATTTTGTTTGTGCATTGACATTGTGTGTTATTTCAAAAATGTATCATATGATTATCACACCTGAAGTGACAAGTAGAAAATCAAGAAAGGACCAACTTCCAGGTTTTAAATTTCTTAGAGATGCTCCTTTTTGAATGTTTAGAAATATGAATAAATTAATAAATTAGCACAGAATTTATTTTTGGAGAAACATTCATTCTTCTTCTTTTTTGCGTCCCAGCAAATATACATAAAAAATGTATATTGATCCTGATTCTAACCATTAAATCTTGTTATAGGTAAAAAGTAAATCGTAGCTAATGGTCAGCTTACTTATGACTCACAGTCTTCGTAATCGTATAGGATCTGGGGCCATTCATTCATAATTTTGTAACGAGTTTCAAGAATGAACTTTTTGCTGAGTCACAGTGTTTAATGGCCTTTATTTTTATTTTCAAGATGAATAATAAATATTATCATCCATGCATATCATTCTTTTAAATAGTTAAATAAGTCAAATTAATTTCCATTCAATATCTATCTGCTTTCATTGTTTTGAGATGAAGAAAGTGGCACAATGGCCAGTGTAGTTGCATAATGCTCTAAATGGAGTTCTTCTTCTTCTTTCCAATATAACAGCGTGAAATATTTGCACCTATACACCATGACTCTGAACCGTATGTGTGGAAGGGTCATTCTTGAACTTGGAAATAGCATTTTGACTTGAATTGCCTACAGATATTCACAGTCACTTTGAGTGTTCATATTGTACATAATTGAGCAGAGGATCAGTGACAATCAGTTCACATCCATGCAGATATTGACAAGAGCTTCCAATCACATCTGGATTGAATGGAACTGATCAATCTTTGGAATCACTGGGAATAGTAAGCGATGACAGAGCAGCAACCAGTTTCTCCACATTCACAACAATTTAAGAGAAAAGCAGTGGTGACATACCAGTTCTGTTAAATCACAGATCTCATTAAACTTAATGACTTATTAACAGGTTCAACAAGCAACTTGTAATAATGATGATTATGGATTTCAGAACAGAGACTGTATAACTGTATAAACTGATATCTCAGATGACAAAACATTGACTTTTCAGTTTCCTAAGAGTCAAAGTCAAAGCTGTAACAGGAGAGTGTGGGCTAAAGCAGTAGCATCCTCTGCTCTCTGGACTTGGTGAATCTCCCCAGTTCTCATTCTGCACTCATTACCAGTTGCACCAAGCTACCATATCGCCTATATATGAACTATAACTACTAGATGAACTATACTTACTCAAACACAAGTAGAAGGCAGCCAAGCAGGTGAAGACGATTCTTGGTTTCATTTTGGTTTCTTTGCTCCAACCTCCTTGTTGTCAAAGCTTGTGTGACCCTTTGAACACTCAAAAATCAGGTAGAAAAAGTAATCCAAATGGAGGGGTGTTTTTAGGTATCTTCCTTGTATCTTCTTTGGTGATAAAGCTGAAATTTGTATTGCTTCCTTATCAAACCATTGCTATTCTTTAGATTCTCTGGTCCAGCGCTGGGCCCACGGACGGCTGCTGGTCATTTCCAAAGCTACTCTGAGAACAGTGCAAGGATGACACCTCAGCATGGACAGAGCTCATTAGCTATTCAGCCTCATTGTTGTCAGTGAATGGACACAGATAAAGCAGCTTTCGCTGGCCACTCCAGGTCCATCGTGTCTAAACCAATCACAGCCCCAGGGTGACGGAGAAGGCGGTGGCTCGGCCGCTGAGGTACGATTGATATTCATTTAAACAGAGGGCTGCTGGCCAGCCGCTCACCCTACCCCACCCCCTGCATGATGGACCAGCTGTGGCCTGAGCTGGACACACAGCTCTGAGTCAGACTGACTCTGACTCCAAGCAGATTTTATTATAATGAATAAATAAAGTGTGTTTTCAGATAAGCATTATGGAGCATTAGGAGAAACTCTCCAGCAGTTTGGGGGTACATTGCAGACCAGAAGTTTTCTGCTGCTTTGGCTCTAATTAAAAAATAAACCAACCACTATCTGATTAAGGTTCAGCAATTTCAGCCTCATTGGTGTTTGAATGAGGTCATTTCCAGGTGATCTATTAACTTTTTACATCAGTGCAGTATCATAGCAATCAAGTCGCGAGGTGAACACTTTGGGGACAAAAGTTAGGGCGTAGTGGATGGGTGTGTAACAAGTTCATCATACCTTACATTAACATGTGTCTTGAGAACAAAAACACAACAGACAGTGTTTCTTCTGCAAATATATAACCTTATAAAGTTTCTCCTAACTCAGCAACTCACTGAATTGAGACATTTTTAAGCAAGTCTGGGGATTTTCTCCACGGGAGTTTACTGTTTAGTGTATTTGTAAGATTTGATATGTTGAGTGTCAATAAAATGTTTTCTTCTTTTATAATAAATTGACTGTAAATGGTGAAATCAGTTGAAATAGTGTGATGAAACAGCTGCTAAGTGGTGGAAGGTAAGAAACACAGAAGAAGTCAGGCTGGTACGGCCATGGTGGCAAACTGACCCTTACAAGGATTCAAACAATTTCATGTTGTGATATCATGCTGAATTTACAGCAAGGCACAAATGATTTAGAACTTGACATAGCCATTTCACAAAGTTTGTCCTCACTTGACAACTCTTAAAATCAGACCATTTGTTAAGGGAGAAAGGTAACATGTTTGGTCCAAAACACTGAAACCATCCGGTGCCCGCTGGAAAAGAAGGGAAACAGAGGAAGAAAAACATGAAGAAGATAGCGGTACAGTAACGTCAATGTGATTAAGTGAATGAAATTAATACATTTAATACATCAAAGTTACTGTTGTTGGAGCAGGGTGTCTTGCTAGCTTAATTTGGATGATGGTAGCATTGTTTAATTAATCAGTACATAGCTCGAATTGACGCACGATAATGTTAATCCAAAATTAAATTCATTAGGAATGTTTGTAAAGTTAATGTTAAGCCTGTTCAGGTGTTATTTTAACCTGCTGGCTGTTTTTTCCTGCTTGTATGTCAGTTAAAATGCTATGAATTGTCCATCTTGTTATGAGTAGTTTTAAGCCTTTGGTTTATTGTGTCACAGCTTATGTTTGTTAAAGTTCACATCAGTGTTAAAGTGCAGTTAAAGTATATTACTGTTAATACTTCATACCTTAGCTTTTTCATATAAATGATAGTCTCTCTCTCTCTCTCTCTCTCTCTCTCTGTCTCTCTCTGTCCCTAGGCAATTAGCAGCATGGCTAAACGACAGTTCAGGACTAACCTAAGCCAGGTCTAACTATAAGCTTATCTTAAGTGGAAAGTTTTAAGCCTCCATCCATTATCTGTACATTATATGTACGCCGCTTAATCCTCTGTAGGGTCGCGGGGGGCTGGAGCCTATCCCAGCTGACTTAGGGCGAAGGCAGGGGACACCCTGGAAAGGACGCCAGTCTATCACAGGGCTACACATAGAGACAAACAACCAGGCACACTCTCATTCACACCTACAGACAATTTAGAATAATCAATTAACCTCAGTATGTTTTTGGACTGTGGGAGGAAGCCGGAGTACCCGGTGAAAACCCACGCTTGCACAGGGAGAACATGCAAACTCCACACAGAAAGATCCCAGGCGTCCCAACCGGGACGCAAACCGGGGATCTTCTAGCTGTGAGGCAGCAGTGCTAACCACTGGGCCACTGTGCAGCCCAAGTTTTAAGCCTAATCCTGAATTTAGAGCTGCCTTCTGAGCACAAACTGGGAGCTGATTCCACAGGAGAGGAGCGTCATAGCTGAAAGCTCTGCCTCCCAGGCTAGTGTTTGGCCAGATGATATAATTTGGAAGTTGCAATTCTGGATGCTGGAGTTGAAAGTGAGATTAAGTTGACGTTTGCATGTGGATATAAAAAGTCCACACACCTTAAAATGGCAGGTTTTCCAGATGTATAACGTGGTTACATTTTTGTGGTCCGGCCTTATTACATCACAAAAAGGCTGGCATTTTAACAGGGGTGTGTAGACTTTTTATATCCACTGTAAGTAGAAGTACCAAATTTAGTGTGTAAATTTTAGAGGTTGTTGAGTAGATGTCATACATTTACTCAGAAGATTGATTTAAAATGGTCAGATGCACTTGCTAAATGGACTGCTTTAATATAATCCATTTTGTATGTCTTCATTCAGGTTTCCAGGCAAGCCAAGATGTTGAGAAGGAGCAGAAGCAGGTGGCAAAGGCGGCCAGCACCACAGAGAAGTTTTATGTGACTCTGCCAGACAAACAGACTGCATATAAAAACAAGACAACTGAGACTAAAAGCCATGCAGGCAGCCAAATGCAAAGCCCTCTCAAGAGGCTGACTGTTTGGATGATGAAGAATCCTTGTCAGGCGATACAAGCTTGGATAGTGTGGACCTCATCTTTGATGATGGACCTGACTCTCTTCACTGTCGACTGAGGTGTTGAGGCTCATGTGAGAAAAATGTGGAGTCTCAGCAGGGAAGAGCTCCAATCTAGAGCCATGTTCTTCTTGTGACTGGGTTTTTTCTATTCATATTTTACAAATTTATTTTGAATTGTTTTATGCAGAAAAGAATGTTGGCATTTTATGTCGCCATTCTTGTTATTGTTTTTTTTTTCTAAATTAATTCTGATTTTATAATTCAACATTTGGCTTTTGTATATATATGCCATTTATGACATGTTTAAATTTAAATATATATATATACCAGCTGTTACGTGTGGCCAAGTTAATGCCCTATGTGTGTGTGTCCTCTGTCTCCGCCCTGCTCTGCCTTCCTGAGCTCAGGTGTGGGCAATCACCTGAGCAGTTAAAAGGAGGCAGTATCAGGGCGTCTCTCTCTCTCGCTCGCTCTCTCTGATTACAGGTGTGTTGCAGGAGGAGGGAGTTCCTGGTAGTCCTGTTTTCGTATCTTTTGTTTTCTTTCTTTAAGTAGGTTTAGTATTAATTTGGCAGTTTTAGTTGGGAGGATTCCCCAGATGCGACGGTCATGGCTGGTCTGGGGTCTCCTCTCTCTTTTTTTCAGTTTGGCCAGGAACTCTTGCCCTTTTTCTTTTGTTAAATAAAGAACATTTAATTTTGACTGTGTTGAGTCGGCGTCCTTTATATGATACTGGCCTCTTTTTGTTCGAGTCTTTGGTTGTGTTAAGTTTGGGGCCGTAACACCAGCACAAAATGTTTGAAAAAATGTTCTAAGTATGGCAGTAAATGTTTGACAGCAGTTTGTGTTTGCCTCCAGCTCTGTATGGTAAATAAAAAAAAAAAAAGAAAAGTTAAATAAAACAATTCAAGACATTTTACAATAATACGCTTTCAACACCATTAAGTTGCCACATAGAACTCAGAACTTTCATACAAAGTAGTTCTGATCACTTTAGGTACATGTAATGATGAGTTATCAAGCTGCAAAGTGCTTCCAAATTCTCGTCTGGGATGAGATGGCCATAGATGAGCATCAGGAAGTACTTCAAAAGGTTGATATTTCAAAGACAGAGGGAGAGAGCAAGCTGATTCCAAGTACAAATGGAAGGTTGTAGATTGCTGCATCACTCTAGGTTCAACTAATTTTGAGTTATTAGTGTGCAGGCAGTATTTAGTAAAGGATTTATTCTGCAAACGATGCTCTCCGGAGGGTAATGTGGATAAGATGACTGGTGTTGCAGGCAGGCAGGCAGGCAGGCAGGCAGGCAGGCAGGCAGGCAGGCAAGCAGGCTTGACTAGAGCTGCGTGGAGGAACTCAGGAGTGCAGGCTGATATTTTAAAGACAGAGGGAGAGCGTGAGCAGATTCCAAGTACAAATGGAAGCTTTTACATTGCTGCATCAAAGAAATGTGGCTGCATCACTCTAGGTTCGAGTAATTTTGAGTTATCAAGGAAATAAACCAATGAGTTATTAAATAACCAAGTCATACCCATTTTCTCATTTTCTTGTACTTGTGATTCTGATATTTCAAATACAGAGGAAGACAGTGACAGTGAAGACAGACCTGATTTCAATTTAAGTGCAAAATAAGTGCTTAAAATATAGAACATAAAATCTGTCAAGACCCAGTAGTTGCTGAAATACAAGAAAAGGGGTCAAACATATAAAAACATATTTGAAATGGCCCCAGTTATAATCATCCCTCTAATATAAGAAGTAGTCTTGTCTAAGAAATCCTGTAATAAGTTTTGCTGCAATTAATTACATCCTAGAGGCGGAGTAAGAGAGCAAATGGGTAAGGTCCTAAAAGTGGGGTTTTCATATTAGATTTTAGATTTTAAAAAGCTATAAATATAAGTGCCAATCTTTAAAGAAAAGAAAAATAAATAAATCGGAAATTTCAACAGAAAACAGTCTGGCAGTGTGCCATATTCAGATAAGCAATCATGCGGAAGGTAAATAACAATAATAATACTTGCAAAAATTAGATCAATATTT
This sequence comes from Sparidentex hasta, assembly GCA_030272975.1. NCBI lineage: Eukaryota > Metazoa > Chordata > Actinopteri > Spariformes > Sparidae > Sparidentex > Sparidentex hasta. The sequence continues at coordinate 100,263 of JARJLU010009911.1, read as the reverse complement.
CAAATGTAAAGCTGAATATGGGGCTCCTGTAAATACAATTCTGATAAGAGAAAATAACAAATAAATAAATAGATAAATAATATAGTGAGAGTGTGTGTAATTATCAATATGCTTCACCCTAAGGCTACTATACTCGACTTTCAAGACGCCGTCTGCAAGAAAAGATTTCCAGTCATACTATCCAACATGATACCTGCCACTTCTCACGTTGTTGCCACCATATCATTAAAAAGAAACTAAAGAAAAAGGAAGGAAAAGGGGATGAAAAAGACACATGAGCACCATAACCCAGAGGTCACTAATAGCACATACTAGGAAGCAGTTTAAGGTCTTTCATTTAGACCCATTGGTGAGACTGTCGACAGCTTATGGATCATAATGCTCTCATTAGTTTTACGTTGATTGTTACTCCATAACGGCTAACTCTCAAGGTCAATATATTTAAGGTTCTGTATGCCTTGCGAGGCAAAGTGGGCATACAACAACAACAACTCTCCTGTACTCATTGTGGTTTTTAAAAGTTAAAGCAACATCTTTTATAATTTTGCGAAGGAAACGTTTTGAATAACCCCTATGCGCCAAAGCCTTAAACAAGATGCCAGCGGCCTCCTCCACATCATCCCGGTATGCACAAATTCTGGGGAAGCGAATTAATTGTGATTTAATTAAGCCATGATAGGTGTGCTGGGGATGATAACTGCTTTTATGTAAGAGTGCGTGTCTGTCGGTAGGCTTAAAATATACCTTTGTGGCAAGTTTCCTACTACCACCACCTAATACTGGGGTAAAAAATACCTCGGTATCCAGAAATTCCACCTTCTCTTTTTGCAAGTTGTATTTTAATTAGATTTGTAGATGATGGGAGATAAGGACTGCCACAAATTCAATAAAAGACGCTTCCATGACAGCCCCTAGTCCAAAAATGTCATCTAAATAATGGATATAAAGCACAGGTAATTTGGTACATTTAGTAAAAGCTAAGCATTCCACCATGTAAATATCTGCATAAGCGAGGGAGTATTTCTTTCCCCTCGCACAACCATAGGTCTGAAGATAAAATGTATTGTTAAATTCAAAATCATTTCATGTTAATGTGATTTCCAACAATTGAAAAATTTCTTTGTTTGGTCTGTCCACCCTCGGAGAGCGCTGGAAAGCCATTTTAATGGCTGCTAAACCTCGTTTTGTCTCAATGTTGGTATGTAGAGAATCCACATCTATGGAGAAGAGGAAAGTGCTGGTGGGGACTGACAGTGTCAACATTTTTTGGACAAAGTTGTACATATCTTTGACATAGCTCTAATGTATTTGAGCCAGTGGATTAATATAATCTATATATTCAGCCACACGATACGACTCTGATCCACACTCACTCACTATCGGCCTCCATGCTGGGATTTTAAACGGCGCTGTCCAAGACTTTGGAGTTTTATGTAGGTAAGAGGTAAAACAGACATTACCAAAGAGGTAAGTTAGCTGTTTAAAATTAATGTAATTTTTAATATAAAAAGTATTAATTATAGATCAGATCAGATTTCAGGTTGCATCGGATGTGGGAGCGGGATGTAATAGTTCTTGTCTTCCAGCTGTCTGTGGAGGACAATTTGGCAGCCCTTATCTGCCGGCTTAAAAATGATGTGATCCAATTGTTAAAGCATACCTCTTGTCTGCTGTGATATTACTCATAGAAAAGTTCTTGTTTTTCCGAGGTATTTGCAAGGACGTGAATGCAGCAAGATCCTGGGTAATCAATTTGTCGGTAGTCATAAAACTGTATTCATCTCTGGTTCCCACACTGATGGGTTAGTGAACATTAAGTGTGGATAATCAAGAGCATAAGAAAAATAGTCTAAAATCTTTTGTCTCCTGCAGTTTTCATGCAGATCTTTCCTCAATTCAAATTAACAAAGGAGTTGGGCATCGAGATAAGAGTAAGATCCCTCTCCAATAAGTCTATCTCCGATTTACCTAGTATGTATGAGGCACATAAATTCATTATGTTAGATGAAGGGGGGATAGGATACCCCTGCTTATAAGTTTAATCCAGCCAGTGATCTAAAATAGTTTTAGCCACATTGGGTGTCCAGTGAGCCATATCCTAGTAACTTGAAAACAGTTTATTAATTTCGGTGAGGAAATCATACGCTTTAAGGATGGTTTTATTGACTAATTCTCAGAGCTGTAGTTGACCTTTTTCCAGCTTATCCGAGTAATTAAATACTGGTACATGGATTTTGGCATTAGGAAAGGTCTGCTTTGCTGCAGCAACCAGAAAACCTAATTCCTTGTCTGTTGTCGTGGGGAGGAGGCGTTTCAAACAATTGTTGAGGCCTTCCGACAAGATCACCTCCCGTACCTCCCTAACAGGTTTCACCTTTTTCCAAGATTTCATATACTGTATGTGATGACAAGTCACTCTGGGAAAACTATCCATTAGAATTTGAGGGTCCTCAAACATGGGGATTTGGGAGAGATTAAACAGGTTTAAAAATATCAAGATTCCAGTCTTTGATTTTCCTGTTGGTGTTAGGGTGTCTTTTAGGCTCATTCCTAGGTACTTGAAATTGCAGGGAGAATCCCGATGCCTGATTAGCGTCCTCAGAGTTAACCGTTAAGTCAGCAGGTATATCATTTTGAGTTCTGTTGGCAACAATCCTCATAGGATGAGCAGGGATCTTTGACTCAGTTGTATGACCCCTTGCATCATACAGAGTCCTGTCAGGTCTCGCCCGAAGAGCCACCCTGTTTTCCCCAGCAGCAAAGTCCTATGATTGAGAAGCAGGTGAGATGGAATCAGGCATTATAATAGCTACATTATTCAACCGAAGTGGATTTTCGTCTATTTCTATGTTATTAACTTTTGACACCCTTTTCACAGGCATCTAGTTCAGTCAAATCAGGTTTCACATTTTTATTTGCATTTTCAGCAGTCACATCCAGGAACCTGAGGAGGAGGGAAGAGCTCATGTGTGCAGTAATTGACCTCACGAGTAACAAAATGTTATAGACACCATTTTGGGCAATGTTATCCACCAATGACATTGGATTAGTCGGTGTATTGACCTCAGGTGTTACCCCGCCTGTCATAGCCTAGGTGTAATCATGTCTGAGGTCTTCCAAGGGTTCATGTTCAAGTCAGGACCCGGTGGGCTCTTCTAAAATACTGCTGGTGAGTCAAAAGCAGCTGTGTTGATATTGTTAGCCTTTATGACATGCATTGTTGTAGCATTTGGTGGATTTATTGACATTGTATTGCTCTCAGATTCCTCCATGGCACTCTGGTCAAGCAAGCCTGGAGAAAGAAGAGGGCCTGACAGTCATCCCCACCTCCCTCGTCTCCACATTTTTGGGGCTTGTGTTTAAGCACAACCTGGGTACCTGTTGAAGCTGAAGAGAGGAGCATCTGCTACATCAATATTATTATCATTAATACCATGCTATATTATCTCAGATGTATCATTCAAGCGTGAAACTGAAATGGGTCCTGTTGTTCTTCTAAAGCATCTAGATTTTCTCTGTGGCATAGGTTGAGGTGTAATTGACGCTATTGGGATTAGTTTTTTCAAATGAGGAGTCTTTTTGCTGTCTGTAAAGGAGGTAGCGTGAGGTTCTTCTGCAGGTTTGGAGCAAAACACTTTAGGCATTTCCTGGGCTAGGGCAGGTAACACCGGGAAGTCCACGGAGACTGTTCCTAACAGACCGTTTGGAACGACGGTCTGTTTACCAACTCACTGTTTTGAGAGAGGGCATAATCATATAGTGCAAGATATCATTTGATAATTTAGTCATTTTACATCCATAGCCCACTTTAGCACTCTATTATAAGTCTCCAATTGAAACTAAGCTAAATCCAGCAAATTTGTCAAAATAACCTCATTGTAGTGATCCATCATCACTACAAGTGTAACCACTTTATCACTTTTATGGGGTTGTGGGGGCCAGTCCCAGCTGTCTCTTGGCAGAGATGCCGCTAATGGCAGACGCCACCATGCAAGGTGCCAACCACACATGAGGAGCAATTTGGGGTTCAGTATCTTGCTCAAAGTCACTTCAACATGCAGCTTAGCTCAGCGCAGAGCTGGGATTTGAACCAGCAATCACTAGCCGACCTGCTCTACCTGCTGAGCTACAGCCAAATTTGGGCAAGAGGGTTTGATAAACATTGACATTTTATTGACTTTGTTTTTCATTCTTCTTGGAGAGATATTAGTCAGAGTGATGAATAGCCTGCAGGAGTTTAAAGTCATTTTTAGTTACCTCTGGTTTCTGATGTGTATGAGTTTGAGCTACCTGTTGTGGCTCCGAATGAGGTACAACTCTGGTGGGGGGAGAAGAGGAGATGAACCTCCCACTCATGCCATGGTCTCTAAAAGGGGTAGTACGTTCAGGCGCTTTTAAAGTGGTAGAAGGGGGGGTGACCCATCCCCTCTGCCATCCTGGCCAGTGGTTATGGTCTGAGTAGTAGAAAAAAATAGAAAATGTCATCTAAAAATATGCTAGTTAAAAAGTTGACAGTGAAATAAATAAACAAAGCAAAAAAATAAAAAATAAAATTTGTATTGGACAAAAATAAGTGAAGAAAAAAAAAATCAGAAATGACCCTCAAACGAAGTAAAAATTGACAAATAACAACAAGAAATACAGTGTTTAGTCTGGATAAGAGACACCAATAGCCGTTTATCAATATCCTAATATGCTTAGTCAAAAGAAAAAAGAGAAAAACTATTTTCTGACAGAGAGCAGAGACAAATTTTACTCTTATGGGGGTTTAAAAGCGGTCCACTAGAGCTTAAAAGCAGAGCAAGTTTGTTAAAGCAAGCAGGATAATTAATGGTTGTATGTCTCCAACTAGTGGACAAAATAAATAACTGCAGGAACGGACAGACAGGGGAAAAAAAAAACAAAAAACAACTAATTAAAATGACATTATTTAGACCATTAGAAGTCACATATGTGTTACCCAGAATCAAACTATGCTGAAACGATCAGGAAAAAAAAAGAAAACAAATGTTTTCTAAAAGAGAGCAGTGACAAAGCTTTCATATATACTCATCATATATGAAACTTAAGAGAGGAAACTGTGGGGAGAAGCATAGGGACAACTCATTTGTGAACGTCTTAGTTGGTGTGGTTTCACCTTGTATAAGTCTCCGCAGCTGGTAGTCGCTTCACTTTAAGTCCGTCTCTGTGGTGTTGGTGGCGCAGAGACGCGGGGCAGGAGGAGCGAGAGGTACCTGGCTGCAGACCTCCACTGTGACGTCGCTTCCGGTGCAGGCTAAACTGTCAGGGCACCTCCACTGCCAGGTCGGGAAGTGAGGACTTTTTTTTCGGGGGGAGTGATTTTACCTGCCTTTTAATTCGAGAGAGACCAGCGAATGAACATGTGTCCCAAATAGCAGTAAGCTGCTTATTTTTTATTATCCACAGAAAGTAAATGCATGATTTCTTGTGTTCTTAGTCAATATCAAAGTCAAGTCAAAGTCAAAGTCAACTTTATTGTCAATTCTGCAGCATGTACAGGACAAGAAGAGAATCAAAATTTCGTTACTCTCAAACTTTAGTGACTTAACATATAGAAAGAATAAACATGTATAAATATATAGAAACATAGAAAAATAAATAGACAACTGTACAATTAAATAGACTCAATAAACTGTACAATTGTAAACAGTAGTGCAAAAAGAGAAGAGAGCTTATTAATATAGGTGCCGTAAACGTAACGTAACGTTATATAAGTAATTAATGATGCAAATTACCGAATGTTACAACCTAAGTAACTGCCCGCATTTGTATGTGACATTGTCAAACATTTTTGCAAACTCTCCTTGCATTAGCTGGGCATCGTTACAAAGTTGAAAACGTGTCTTTCTGAATTCACAAACGTGATATGCGAGATAGCCAAGCTACCAGCGTGATGCAACACACCATGCTAGCTACTATACTATACTAGCTAATTAGTGATATCACTTGTTTAAGTGCACGCGTGGAATCAAAATGTGGCAGGACTACATGGCACATTTTTACTGTTTTATTTCTCCACCTCTGTTGTATACTACAGTATGTAAACAAAACGAATAGTGACTGAAATTACTCAGAAGTAGCACCTGCGTCTGCACCATCAGTACATTTTATTTTTGATACTTGTATATTTTGCTCCTAACATAACATAGTAAATTACTTGAGTGTCTTGTTTTAGCCACCTTTACTTTTACAGCAAGTTTTTGAATGCTGGACTTTAACCCATAGTGCATTATTTTTGTAGTCATTATTACTTCTTCTACATAAGTAAGGCCTCATTTACACTACACTGGTGCAAGAGGCCATTTTACCTGTAAGCAAAGACAATAGAAGTTTGCAGGGTGTATATGTTAACTTGAATTGAAGTTCATGTACTATAATTCAAACACATGATGCATTTTATATCCTTTTTAGATGCATCATTCAGTTATTCCACGTTGTGGAAAGCCTGCAGTGGAATGCTGCACAGCATGCTGCAGTCAGTTCCACTGCTCCCTTTGTGACCCCCCCCCAATTTTCCAATTATGGGGTCACTTTGAAGAATGTGCCATTCACAAGTTAAGGTCAGACCTGCTGTCTGCACTTTAAAAATAAAGTGTCAAGATAATGCATGATTGGACTGGAAAATTAACATTTGTTGAGGTGGACGTATTAGAGTAGGGCACTGATGGGATCTTTTTAGGATCCGCCAGGACACTGTTATATTCCTAGGAATTCTTTCTTCTTCTTTCTTTCTTCAAGACATGCCAGATTTACTTAATTCCAAGGACATGTCAGTATTCCTCCTGGGGGGGGGGGGGGCACAATAAGCGTTTAAATTTAAAAAATAAAATTAAAAATACCTACATAATCAACAGTACATGCTACAGTTTTGAAACGTTCACCAAACTGTAGCCCCAATACTGCTGAAACTTTAGTCCACTTAAACTCATACAGTTTTTTAAAAAATTTTTTGCTCAATTGTTACCAAACTTGCTAGAGATTTTTCACAAAGGTCCAGTCATATGCCAGATTACCTCCGCTGTAAACCCGAGCCAATAGTCCCGATGGTGGCGCCACAGCAAGAATCCAAATTTCAAAACGTCATAACAAATCAACCACAGCTTCAAAACTTCCATCAAACTGTAGCCTCAATATTGAAGAAACTTTTGTACATTTAAACATATTAAAAATTATGAAGTACATCACTCAGTTTTTTTTTCCAAAACTGTAAAACGTCTTAAACCTATTTACTCTCTCCTCCTTTGATTTATCAAAAATTGAGCCTCGAAAACTGAATTTTTCACAGCATTTTAAATTTTTCTTTCATGTGAACAATTGGAGTTGATGCAATAATGACATAGCTAAACATCAGTCACTTATGGAGCAAATCAATCATTTTTAAAAACAAATTACCAACATCTCCATGCTGCAATATGTGTATTTTCAGATTTTTGTCTTGATAACTGAATTTTTTTTTTTTTTTACAGTTGTTTCAAATCTGCCTGCACAACACTGAATGGCTTACTCATTTTGTGAAGCCACTTTTGTATTGCCACTTGCCAATTAGCTCAGTGACAGTCTTTGGTTCCAGAAGTTGTGAGTTCAAGCCTCAAGTGGTCCAAAATGAACATTTTGTCAACTGTTTTGTCTTCCTGTTCTCCTGTTTGTTGCTCAGAATTGCCTAAATTTGCCAAAAATAACCCGGACCCAACCCATCGCTGCGCAGCAGCTATAATCCTTTTCTTATTTTTGGAGCTTGTTTTGAATATTACAACTGATCATTTTGCTTATCTGTATATTTTCAGGAAGAAGAGCAGCAGGCTGAGGTCTCAGTCAGACCTGCCGATGTAGACACACTAGAGGAAGGGGAAAGCTTTTTCACAGTATCTATTGGTCAGATACTGTTGGTGGAGCAGCTATTTTACATCTTTCTGTCTTTTACATAGGACTCGGTTGCATTCTTCATGATTGCAGACATGCAGCAGAGTGGATTGAGGCCAACAAACAACTGATGTCTGCCCAAGTTGACCTGCCTGATATGGACCAGGCTGAGGCTGCTCTGCAATATGTAAGGGTGTGGAAAGATGAAGTGTATGACCATGAAAAGGAAGCTATGCCGGAGCCCTTCAAATTCCAGTTTTACAACACTGATGACGTTGAAATTCTGCAAAGAAATAATGGACCAAAGAAAGTATTTGGCCTATTGTGACTGTCACACAGATGAATGAGTTTATTGTGTTCAGGAATAAAGTGCTACAGAAGATTTGATCATGTTTTGACTTTGTGTGTGTGTGTGTGTTTTTTAAATTGTTTTTCTCATTGATCACTTGATAATTCACTTGGATTATACTGTAGATATCAAGAGTTAGGGTAGTATTTAGTAATACTTTTTTTTTCTTTTTTTAGGTGTTCCAGCAGCACCTGAATTAATAATTAGCATAGACATAGAACCAAATGGTGGTTAAGAATAAAAATACAGAATAATACAACAGAAAAACAAACAAAAAAATATGCATAGAAAAAGAGCAGTGCAACAAACTCAAAATTAACTGATGAGATTAACTATGAGATGTTTGCTTATGAATGAGTAATGACTTTGACTATGACTAATGACTTTATTTGATCTTCTCTTTTCAAGATCCTCAGCTTTATAGTAGGCTACAAATAGACAATTGAGCCCAGAGTCATATCACCCACAGTTTGTTTTTTGTAATGACTAAGTTGTATAATGATGCAGTGTATATTAGTCTACATATATGGCAATCATTAATGACAGGTGTTTTCCAGAACATCACCTATGGACTTCCAGATTTCCATCTACCATTTGGGCATGTCATAGATGGAAATATGGAAGTTGTGTTTTCCCTCACGACTCCTTCCGGGAAGCACCTACAGACACGACACCAGGCCTGAAAGGCTGCTCTTGGTGTGTCAAGCCAGAAAATTCTCTTCCAGTGTTCCTACAAGCTACCAGTTCTGCCTCACAAGCACCAGAAATTGGGTTAAGGTTGCGAAATCAATGACAGAATGGCTGTAGATGGGATTCAAGAATTCCTACTTCCAAATTCAGCTTTTTGACTTATTATAATAGAAAACATGCATTTCTTTCCCGACACCTTCGACGTCGAGGAGCCTTGGAGAGGGCTCAGGAGAGCAGCGCCAGGTGAGTGATTGGCACCCGGTTACTAATCCATCTCTCGCACAACCACAGATGGGAAGCCCTCGCAGAGATCTACTACATATGTCTTTCCCAGGTCTGTGGCACCTTTCTGGAACTAACTCCACAACGAATGGGGCAAGTGACAATAGATTAACAGGGCCTGTAAAGCACTCCATACACTCCAACATATGTCATCCCTATGCATAAACAGCTACCTTGGGGACCAAAGTTTGTTTAAATGCTAAACTGTCCATGGCCCCTCATAGCGCTCAATTTCCTGAGTCTAACAGTACCCTCTGTGTCCCCCTACCCCAAGGGTTTTAGGATTCACAATTTTTATTCCATGTCTTTCATAGAAAGCAAAATCATTGAAACACTTTTATGTGGTTAATAAAAATATGTTTAAAATGGCACTTTAAGTTTGACCCTTTTAAATGTATCTGAAACCTGTTGTGTTATATGTTATGTTGTGAATTGTACACTTATAACAAGTTTATAAGCTGCTTTGTGTCGTTGTAAATTATGCTTTTAATATCACTTTTATGTAGTAAATAAAAAAATGTTTTGACATAGATTGAAAATTGGCATTTTAGCTTCTACTTCCAAACTTAAGCTTCTACTTAACAAACTGTAGAGGTATATAGATTGAAATCTGGACATCCTGGCTACACAAGAATAATGGGTAGATGCAGGCATTATGGGTAGACAGCTGCTTCTGTTGACCGCATGGTAAGGGATCCTCCTTCACTCTATGGTAAGTTTGTCTTTCTTGTCCCTCCCTCTTTTCAATCTTCTTCTTTATTATTAACACATACAGATAGTGATTTTTGTTCCCTCATTGTTAGGGTTATTGGTCTAACCCTAACCCCAACCTGCTAAATGCACTAAACTACTGGTGCTCTATTTGAGGTACTTGGATGACATTTTCAGACTGTGGGCTGACACGGCAAACAGTCTTTCACTTAATTTGTTGCGGTACTCAATTCTCATAACCCTCAAATAAAATTAAAATGTAATCTGCAAAAACATAAAGTGGAATAAAGTTTTTTACTCCGGTATTGGGCGGCAGTAGTAAAAAACTTGCCACAAAGGTTTATTTTAAAACTACCCATAGACACACACTTTTACACAAAGGCAGTTATCATCCCCAACCACTCAACAGATTCAGAAGAATTACGGCATATAGGAGGAATAAGAATTTGAAAGATATCCTAGTTAATACAACTTTGGATAAAAAGGAAGTTTAATCACAACCTATGGCTGCTTACTTGCACTCCTTTCATCTTCAATGGGGGTTCAGGGTCGGGTCACCCAATTAAACAGACTCTGATATTGTAAACAAGTAATGTCATCTACGCAATATAGTGCATATTGTAAGTTATTACACATAGGTGAGACAGGAAGAAATCTGAAGATCCGAATGTACAAACATCTTAACCAGATATGTCATGCTGAATGGCAACAACGTTGTATGACCACTTTACCTCACAAGGCATATATAACCTTAAGTACATCGGCCTAGAGAGTAATCCACTATGGAGGGTTAGGGGTTAGGGTTAGGGTTAGTAATCAACGTAAACGTCTTGAGCACATTATGATTCAGAAACTGTCTACAACAAAAGGTTTGACTGAAAATCTGTAGATTGCTCACTAATGTGCACTGTTTAGTGTCTTCTGGCTGATAATGCTGAGCTGGCTCTCCTTCCTTTCCCTTTTCTTTTTGATGATGTGGCGGCAAAGTGACACATATTTATGAATTTCATGTTGTACAGTAGGATTAGTAAGCTTGGTCTTGCAGACAGCGTCTTAAATGATAGGGTACAATGTCCTTAAGAGAAGGCGTTCTATTAGTTATACACCCTTTTATTTTGTTAATTACTTATTTACTTATTTATGTATTGGTTTAGGTTATCAGGTTTTCATTTGCAGGAACTCATGTTCAATTGTACATTTGAAATATTGATTTATCACACTTTTTACTCCATTGTGATTTATCATATGCATGATTATTTTGATGAGTATGGCATCCTGACATATGATTTCCTGAATTAATTTTCCTTCATTTTATTTGACTTATTTCTATAAATTGGGAATTATAACTTATGCTATTTAAAATCCAATATTAATTATATATCTTCGGGAATTGCCCACCTGTCTTTTTTCTCCACCTTCAAAATAAAACAAACCAGAGCATTCCTTCAACCAGACTACTTCTTATATAGGAGGTTGAATTACAATTGGCACACCCTGTTTTTATATGTATTTCATGCATCATTTGAAATATCCACCAACTGTTTTTAGAATGTCGCCCAACCCATACCACCTCCAGATTTTCCCCGGAGACGCCCATTTTTCCCTCTTCCACCTTCCTCACAAGGTCACACTTCTCCTGTAGTTCTCCCTATTTGTGACATGTACTATTGCATCTCTACGTCCATTGCAAGTCAGAGAGGGACAGAGAAATGGAGAGGAGAAAGAATACTCGTTGAAAGAAGAATTCTGCTTCATAGGGAAAGTTTTATAGCAATAGGGCATGTATTTTGTACAATCTGCAGAGCTGATTTTTCTGTCAATCACGGGTGTCGCATTGATGTCAGTCCCATCATGAGGCTATCAAAGGACAGTGACATGCACAGACTTTCTGAGTGGAAGGGGAAAATGAATAAATGAAAACTGATACATTTTAGTTAGTGCTTGAGGTTCACACAAGCTAAGGGCATAGATAATTCTGTATTCTTCACTCAAATTAAAGCAACATTATGTACATTTTTGGCCTTAAACTAACGACTTCAGATTCGTGTTGATGGTATAGACTCTCGTAACAGGGTGAACGGTGTCTCTGTTTCTTGTTTCTGCTCCATGTAACTTGAGTGAGAGGGGAGGATCACAGCATTACATATGTGTTTACTTAAGGTTTTCAACATCACATTGTTATGCCATCCATCCATCCATCCATTTTCTGTCTGCTTATCCGGGGTTGGGTCGCGGGGGCGGCTGCCTGAGCAGGGACATCCTGACTTTCCCTCTCCCCGGACACTTCCTCCGGCTCTTTTGGGAGGATCCCAAAGTGTTCCCAGGCCAGCTGTGTGACAAAGTCACTCCAGCGTGTCCTGGGTCTTCCTCAGGGTCTCCTCCCGACGGGACATGCCAAGAACACCTCCCGAGGGAGGCATCCCGGGGGCATCCGAAACAGATGCCCGAACCACCTCAGCTGGCTCCTCTCAATGTGGAGGAGCAGCAGCTCTACTTCGAGCTCCTCCCGGGTGACAGAGCTCCTCACCTTATCTCTAAGGGAGCGCCCCGCCACCCTGCAGAGGAAACTCATTTCAGCCGCTTGTATCTGGGATCTTATTCTTTCAGTCATGACCCAAAGTTCATGACCAAGGGTGAGGGTAGGAACGTAAATTTACCGGTAAATCGAGAGCTTCACCTTTCGACTCAGCTCTCTCTTCACCACAACGACCGCATTACTGCAGCCACTGAACCGATCTGCCTGTCAGTCTCATGCTCGATCCTTCCCTCACTCGTGAACAAGACCCCAAGATACTTAAACGCCTCCACTTGAGCCACTAACTCTCCTCTAACACAGAGGGAGCAAGCCACCTTTTTCCGGTCGAGAACCATGGCCTCGGACTTGGAGGTGCTGATTCTCATCCCAGCCACTTCACACTCGGCTGCAAACTGCCCCAGGACAGGCTGGAGGTCCTGGCTCGAAGGAGCCAACAAGACCACATCATCCGCGAAAAGCAGAGATGAAATCCTGTGTGCAAACTCCCATGAACCCTTGAGCATCCTGCGGAGGTATAGAGCTGGTCCAGTGTTCCTCCTGAATTCGATTCGGATGGTTTGCCAGAATTTCTTTGAGGCCGACTGATAGTCCTCCTCTATGGCCTCCCCGAACTTTTCCCAGAGCCGCGTTTTTGCTTCCATGACTGCCCATGCTGCCGCTTGCTTGGCATGCCGGTACCTGTCAGCTGCCTCAGGAGTCCCCCAGGCCAATCAGTCTCGATAGGACTCCTTCTTCAGCTTGACAGCATCCCTTACTTCCGGAGTCCACCACCGGGTTTGGGGATTGCTGCCACGTTAGGCACCAGAGACCTTATGGCCACAGCTCCGGACAGCCGTGTCAACAATAGAAGTGGAGAACATGGTCCATTCGGACTCAATGTCACCACTCTCCCTTGGGATATGGTCAAAGCTCTCCTGGAGGTGGGAGTTAAAGACCTCCCTGACAGAGGGTTCCACCAGACATTCCCAGCAGACCCAATATGTTTGGGTCTGCCAGGTCTGTCCAGCTTCCTCCCCTGCCAGCGGATCCGACTCACCACTAGGTGGTGATCAGTTGACAACTCAGCCCCTCTCATCACCCGAGTGTCCAAGACATATGGCTGGAGGTCAGATGACACGACCACAAAGTCGATCATTGACCTCTGGCCAAGGGCGTCCTGGTGCCACGTGCACATATGGACACCCTTATACTTAAACATGGTGTTCGTTATAGACAAACTGTGACTAGCACAGAAGTCCAGTAACAAAACACCATCCTCCAGTAGAACGACAAAGTTATGATGTTATCATTACATCTTAGAAGCCATTACTCAACTGTTGGGGAGTAAAAATGATTATTCAACATAAAAATGCTCTCTCAGTGGGCTTTTAGTTTTTTCTTTTCTTTTAAAAGTCACCAGAATGCAAAACAACGTCTCAAAAACAAGAAACTACTTAGATTTTCCTGGGGAGGAACTCCCAGACTTTGGTTTCATTTCCTAAATAGTAGCTGACAAGTAACATGAGGAAAGGTGTTGATTGTTATGTTCCCTCCAAGCTGATTTTAATGAGTCATTTTAAATTCTAAACATGACTAACTTGTCAGTTGTCTCCAGCAGGGTTTGGATGTTTTGGTGGTTAATGATGTCAGATTTAGGAGCTCTGCCAAGGTGAGCTGACACCCTTCTGCAGTCAGTAGATTATGTTTCCAGTTTCCAGGATCAGGACTGGCTCTGTTGGCATTGGCACCTTTTGTCTCAGCCAGGCTGGAAACTGGCAGCACTGACTGAAATACGAGCAGTGTTTACACTGAGTCTGAAGGTGTCCAAAGAGTGCATTTGTTTTAGCACGGATCCATGAGGACATTATCAATAGAGCTACATGTCATGGTAGATACAGATGTTCCTTTTACACATGATCAGAGACTCTAAACCTGTTAAAATGTATAAGAAACTGTAATTTTAATACAAACACCTTTTGACTGGCTTCAGGCTGGGAGGAGAGGGTGTAACTTGTTGAGGTTTCCTTGAATAGTAAGTTTTTGGTTGATCGTTTTTCTCAAAGAGGTTAATCTACTTCCATGTAAACATGACACGGCTCATTTGCAAAGAAAGCTGGTCGCACTGACGACTTCATATTGGGTTCTCAGCTGTGCACAAGTCTCACCGCAGGCCTGGCTGCATGCTGCAGTCTGCTCCCAGTGTTTACAGCACCTCTGCCCACACAATCACTATCCCCAAAAGAGGAACACTGGACTGAGCTCTGATTCCAGAACGACACAGACCAACAGCCTGCACTAAACCCACTCAACTTTACTGCTTAAATTAAGGTCACACGAATATAGCTGCTTTGAATGAACTTCACAGGTCTGGGTTTCTGAAGAATTTAATTCTGAGGGGAAACTACTTTGCAGCAATTTTATAAACAACAACAAAAACAAAAAGACATAAATGACCTTGTAATCATTTGTGTTCTTGTGGACTTTAAAGGCCCAATTTGTAAGAATTAGATTCCCAACTCGTCCCAACTCATCGAATACGGCCAATTACTTTGGTATGTCGGGTCGGTCACCAACAAAAGTAACAATAGAAGTAACAGAACATGTTGGCTAAACAGTAGGTAGCATGGCTGTTTTGCAGAGGAAGAATTTATAGTCCATAGCCACCTATTGAAAAACAGACATTTCTAAGGATCCATATACAAAATTGAGTGCCTTAGCATAGCCAACATCTTTGCTGAATCCAGATTTGTGATACAGAGCAAAACAAAAGCAGATGCTGAGAGACATAACTATAAGTTATCATCAACTCATGATATCTTCACCTCTCCTGTCTCTCCCAGACCATGGTAATCTCACTGAACCAGACCCACCTCCACAGCATGCCAGTTGTACACCCAGCAGAGGAAAACAGAAATTACAGTGACAGTAAATGAGCAAAACTTAGTGAAGATTTAAATTGAGCTGATCTGAGTGCACATTAATGAAGCATATGATATTAATAAAATATTTTCAGGAGGCAGTGATTATAATAAAGGAAAATATATTAGAATAATTAGTATTTTTAGGGTGCACTGAGATGAAATATTGGTGTGCTCCAGCACTCCTATCATAAGGTGGTTCATCATCATCATCATTCATTTTCTTTACAGGAATTTCCTTTATTGGACTGGTGTTATATGGCAACCACAGCAGCAGAGGGCAGTGTGTCCATTCAGAATTCTGTTATCAGGGCGAAGGCAGGTCCATCGATGTTGTTTTTCTCTTTCTGATTTGACTGAATCAGAATAACCAGAAATATGACATACAAGGAAATATTAATATCTGTCTGAAACAAAACTGAAATGAAATGATTTAAGATTTTTAAGAAGATATACATTTTGCCAAAAGTGTTCAAAGTAATACTGAAAAATGATGTATGATTTATAGATGACGCTCAACATGTGTTGAGTATAGAAGTGTTAAGGTTAAATCCATGAACATGCTGCTCTGTTTGCCATGTATATGTTATTTCAATGAATGGTGAGAATAGAGTCTCATAGGTGGTAGTGTCACTCAGCAGATCGGCGACTTGGTGTGGCTCACCTAGCCTAAGCAACCCACATGAATGCTGGTTTGACCAACAACCCACAAGTGGCCCTATCTACGCTGAGGTGCAAGCTCCAAGGTATAATGAAAAATCCCTATCACCCTCTTTACGCTGAGCTGAGGAAGCTCAGGAGCACGTCCAACCACGTGCCTCAAAGCACTTGGGGGTCTCTTTCATACCATCACTGATCAGACTACACCACCACCACAGCTCCCACTTCTCTGCTCCCCGTTGATTCATATTACAGAAAAGGATTAATCTTTTTAAGGCAATTATGTCAATTTATTTTTGAACAATATATGATAACATGTTTCTTTCTTGAAAAAAGTTGCAGTTAACACAGCAGTACAGAGGGAAATAAGTAGCAGCACAAGAGTAATACTGAAAAAATAGACGCAATAATAAAGAGATATTGGGAAAATTAAAATGACAATTTGAATATAAAAGATAAAAATAACTACTAGATTAAAGATAAACATACTATGTACAGTAAGTGTCCTTGTATGTACATATCTTGTGCAATATATAACAAATGTGGCTGTGCAATATGTGGAGTTCCTGAGATAATAAATAAAAACAAGAACAACTGTTTAACTTTTCTGTTTCTATTAATCCTAACAAGAAGATTAGATATAATAATAATAATAATAATAATAATAATAATAATAATAATAATAATAATAATAATAATAATAATAATTATTATTATTATTATTGTGCTGTTTAAGGTGTTTTTGTCTAGGTCCTGAAACATTTAAGAGAGTCAGCAGGAAACACTATTGTGAACAGTATTTATGGTAGTGTTTCTCAGAACAGTACTGCAGTACATAAAGCCTTTAAAGACCAGTTTAACATTTTGGGAACTGTTTACTTTTTTAAGTTCTTTCTTTCAGAGGCTGACATAGGTGGTTGAGGGAGTGTTGGCATGAAAGTGATCAGCAGAGTAACAGGGATGTGCCAGGTTGTTATTCAGCACGGTACACTTGCATGAATATGATCGGGCGTTGTGGATGAGCTCATAATTGCAAGGCATATTAAAAACAACCTATGCATATTAGGCAATACAAGTGTGACCTCGGTGCTCTGCCTGAAGTAACGCTACACTTAATTTCAGTCTCCACTTAACCTACACCGCAAGTCTTATGACTGTTGTAGGACACTGAGCCACCTGGAGGTCTCAGGCCACCGGGGGAACATACACCAACAAACAACACCATACATCGTGGTATCTGACATCTGTGTGACCCGGGGGGGGTCAATAGCTGAGATAAGATACAGAACAGAACCAGACAGAAAATCTTATTGTAATTTGATTAATTTAATCTGCCTGACACAAATTTTCTCCTTCACTGAGTAGACCTTTTTGGGTATATGTAACCTGGAGGCTTCCTGTTTCTACATGGTAATTTCTTGTGAGGATGGCTGGCTTCTAAACTAGTTATGATATCACATATCCTGCTGCTACTGTTACATTTGGGTTGCAGGCTTACCCAGAGATATGAAGAGTAGTTGCTCAGTACAAGTTTTTCACAAAAGTGGGATTTTTATGAAGACAAGCGTAGGCAGGTGAACAGGTTGAGCCGGGAGCTGGAGTAAAATGATCTCACTTGGTTTCGAGATGGAGCAGAAATCACAGGTAAGGCGAGGCACTTGGCATACCAATGGATAAGGCTCTGAAAGTATGTACCACTCAGATGGCTAATCTGGTAGATAAAACCAGTAACTGTTTGCTACTGGAAGTTGGGGATTTTTGTGCAAAGTGCATAGATGCTATTCAGTGAAATGCTTGGCAGACAAAGTCTGAATTCCAAGAGTCCCTCGCTAGCAGCCATCAAAACTTACTTTCCGTTGTCACCGAAAGCAAGGATGCACACCTTGCAACAGCAGTTAGGCTCAGTGCAGGCTATTCTGGAATCACTTGTCCATCAGCAGTGCACACTCACTTCTCAGATCAATTCCCTACAAAAGCAAAAGGAGGTGGTTGTGAATAAAAACTGTAGCACCTGCTGTAGCCCCCTCTCAAGGACACAAATTATTTGTTTTCCCAGTCAAAAATTTAATTTTATTGCCAGCCCCTGCTGGACTTCAGATTGTGCAGATTGTGTTTCACCTATAGGTGAAATTGACCAGGGTGAACCACGTAGAGTGACTGATGCCAAACTTCCCATTTAGATGGTTTTCCCTTGTTGTGGCGGGCCTCAGGACGATTATGATCCAGTGGTGTTTTTGCAAAAATGTTTGACTTCCTCTCTCTGAGACCACTTTCCCATGATGAGATCCTAGCAACCATGCAGGTGATTGCTGGGAGACAGGATGAAAGAGAATCCTAACATGGGAAGACTTTCAGGGTGCTTTCCTGGCATCTTTTCCTCCTGAGGACTATGCTGATGATCTTTAGGAAAAGATTTGCACCAAAGGAAGAGGGGAGTCACTACATAAGTGTTCTTTTGTGTAGTTCCTTGCCGCCCATGTTACCACTCTTATCCCACTCTGGTGACCATTTTTGTTTGTTTACCTAAGGGTGGGGAATCGGGTGTTCTGCTCCATACAACTGTTAAAGAAAGTGGCTTAATGGGAAAGGAGGCTGAAAAACTGCATCAACTGTTGTTAAACAATCCCCTGGTCTGCACCATCACTTTATGCCACACATCACAAAATCAAATTAAACTGTTAAGCTGTGGTTACCCAGCGCCCCTAGAGATTGTTGAGGTACAGATTGATGATGTGCTCCAACAGAGTGTAATTGTGCCATCATGTTCACCACAGGCTTCCCCAATTGTACCGGTGCCTTGGGAATATGGTGCCTCCCCTACTTTTGTGTGGATTTCCTTTGTGCTAATGATCAAAGTGAGGGAGATGCCTATCCTCTGCCAACAATTTATGAGATCCGTGAGTTGCTGGCAGTCTCCACTGTGTTTACCACCCTAGATCTTAACAGTGGTTATTGGCAGATGGAAATCAACCTTAAAACCCAACCCCTGATGGAGGCTGATAAAACATGTGCAGCAGAGCTGCGTTGGAGACTGCTGCATGGTATACTTGGATGATATTATCGTATGTTCTAAAGACACCCAGACACACTTTGGTGACATCCAGCAGTGTTTGATTGTCTCCAGCAGGCTGGCTTATCCTTAAGCTGAAAAAAATGCCACTTCCACTGCCCAGACCTTAAATTCATGGGTGAATAGTGAAGGAGTGCGGACAGATCAGTCATAGACAGAGGCGCTGCGTGATTACCCAGTGCCAAGGAACCTGAGGGAAGTCCAAAGGTTTCTGGGTCTTGTGGGATGGTACCATCATTACATACAAACTTTCCAATCATTGCTGAGCCCCCTGAAAAGAAACGAGCTGTGTTTCTGTGGATGGATCAGGGTCAGAGGGCGTTTCAGAGTCTCAAAGACCATCTGACATTGCCTTGTGTTCTGGCATTGTATTTACCTCTCCTGGCATGTAATGAGAAATGTGTTCCTTTTCCTCTGACCCATGAGGATTTCCTGAAAGCTCAGAGGAACAGTCCAGAAGTCCAGAAATTGTAGGAGGCATTGCTTAAGGAAGACTCATCATCTGGTGAAACAGACTCTGGGGTTGTCATCTTGGAGGATAAGATTTACCGGTAAAACATGCATCCGGACCAAGCTGACCTATACCAGGTGAATGTACCAGAGTCACTTTGCTCTGAGGTCCTGCAGGCATCCTGAGATAATCCCTTGAGTGGTCATTTTGGACCATATATAACCCTGCAAAGGATTCGGGAAGTTGCCCACTGGCCCAAAATGTGGACTGATATTGGAAAGTATGTCAAGTCTTGTTCTGTTTGTCAGACATGCAAATCTGAGTCCAGGAAAACTGCCTGCTTACTAATAAGCACAGAGACAGTTTTCCTCTTTTGCAGATAAACTGAAAAACAAATTGTACACAGACATCATTCTGCAAAGTGAAGCTCAAAATCAAACTGAAGGAATAATAAGCTCAACACAGTGGGGAATTAAAGGATTCTTGTTCTTCTAATGTATAATTAAAATGTTCGAGCGTGTAAAACATAGCATCCTCACAGAAGATTACATTTCAACATACAAAAAGTATTTTCTTTGATTTTTCAGCTGTTGATATGCTGTTTTACAATACAAATGTGCAATGGAACTAAACAGAATAAACAATGTAAATAGTTTTATTTAAATTATTTACATATTCATTTAATTTCACGGTATCAATCAACAGCAAAATACTTAATAAGAAGTACTTCTGTACAGTTGTGCTGTCTGTCCAGAATATAGACTCTTGAAGTTGCAGCTGTAATTCAAATAACATCATGTCAGAAAGCTGAAAAGCAGAAAGCTGAAAAGTGTTGCCTTTACTTCACACAAGAGCAGCCATTTTCCCCTGCTGCCATGGGAACGTTATGAGGTGACTTAATTACGTGACGTGAACATCATTGAAAAGCTGCAAACCCCGCGATGAAGCCATGATGAAACCCGCAACTCAGTCTCATTTGCCAACAACAACAAAAAAATCATATTAGTTTCAAAAACCTTACAGTTGTAAGTATATTGGTAGTATGTACGTTTAAGTTACAGTAAGAGATTGCACTTTGGAAGCACTTATTTTAACAGAAGATGTCTGTTTTGTATAGCTGCCTATGTAAAACAGGAAGCACACATTTTATTTTTTCCTTTATTCATTTTACATAAGTTGTAGCATATTCCTTTTGTAAAGCTACAGATCTTGTTTGACTCATCAATGTTTTGTAAGTTTGAGTCATGTGTTTATTAAGGTCTGAAATAAAACAAGATGAGAACTTAAATATTCCCAGCACTTTCTGTGATGTAGTATGCTTGCTTATCATGGCAAGTAAGAAGAAATAACTCTTTACATAATTTTTATACATTTTTCTCTTTTTCATCAAACCACAGTTTTTGCAAGTTCCTGCAATTTTTGGCAGTTCCCGCAATTTCGTCGCATAAAATTGCATAAATATCCCACATATTCCATCGCATCTTTTAAGAAACGTGCCACATAATCAAGGAATTTTGATTGCAACAATCACAAAAAAACTGATATGCCACTGAAAGCTTGTAGGCATTTCCAAGGTGTTCTTCCAGAAGTCTCTTAGCTTCACAGTAGCCACGTTCAGGTTCCATATGGAGACAACTCCTTACCAGCTCCCTTGGCTGTCCGGCAGTATACAGCTCAATAAAATAGAGCCGATCTTTGCCTCTCTCTGTCTCTGTCTCTTGTTCTCCACTCTAGGTTCAAACGCTCTTATGAACAGGAAACATTCTAGGCAGTCTCCTTTGAACACAGGAGTACTCTGAAGAGGCAGCATAGCGAGTCTTTGCTGGCATTTGTTCGCATTTGATTACTTTGCAATGTTTCCAGTGCCTGTAGCTGGGCTGTTGCAGCGGCTATTCTTTGGACATTGGGTTGAATGTCTTTACCTTGTGCTGCTTGCCTGTCTGTGTGTGAGGAGTGCTTTAAACCTACACAGGAGTCCATGCCATCGCGACTTGATGCTCTGGATGGTATGTGCAACCCTTCAAACTCATCCAAGATCTTAATTTTATCATCAGATGCTGGTAAAGCAGTTTGAATCTCTAAATTCTCCCCTTCTCTTTTTAGCTGAGCTTCCTGCTCCTCCAAATTATGTTTCATTTTTAGAGTGGATGCCTTGGCTAACAATGTAGCTCTCTCCGAGTCTGCCTTCAGAAGAGTAGATGAAGCAGAGGACAATGCAAGAGAAGAATGCCCAGACTGCGTCTTGGTACCTTGCTTTAATGATGGAAGGATGCACCAAATATGCTGTCAGATGGCCAAACTGCTTCGTTGTATTCTGGAGCTTCTTCAATGCGTAGCTGAGCTTATCCAAGCCTCAGGCTTCTCTACAAAATCTTTAAAGCCATCAGCCTTAGGTTCAAACCAGTTAGCTTGATCCTGTTAGGGTTGAATTCAGTGAACCCAAATGAAGAGACCGGAGACAGAGATTTCAGGGAGAAAAGGTTTATTTCCTGGTGGTGCGTAGGTGGTAAGCAGGCATGATGTCCAGACAGAAAATGGCAGGCGGGCTGGCAAGGAGTTGTTCAGGCAGGCAGGCAAGGCCTCCGGGAGTCGACGAGAAGGAGTGCAGGACGGTTGGCAGGAAACAGAGCAGAGCAGCACAGAGGTATTCTGCAGGAGTCCCCGACAAGACGAGCATTAGCAGAAGAGGAAAAAAACCCGACATGGAATTCATAGAGCTTATTCAAGACACTTCTTGGACAATGTGATCACTGTTAATTTCAGAATAGTCTGGCAGTCGATTTGCGGAGGGACCGGGGTAATATTGTTGGAGGGCGATGAGTAGATGAGGAGCAGGAGCGCCACTCCGCTGTTGCTGCCATGCCCACAGACACACACACACAGAAGGAGCGGGTGAGGGAGAAAAGAGGAGGGAAAAAAGGCTAACAGGAGAAAAACATAAACAGAGCAAAACACAACCAGGCTGTCACAGCAGCACCATGACAGACCCCTGATCATGTCCTCTTCAGAAAGTTGGTGAAATATCTCTTTAACACTGATATTCAAGTCAAAGAATTCTCTCTTGTTAAACTCCACCAGTGAATTACTCTAAAGCAACCATCACCACTTTCATCCATAGCTTGATGTATCTGGTTCATTTAACTTGCAAGCTCAGCCAGCCTGACCTTGCTAATGGCACATTGCAGCCTTTCCTCCATATCCCTAGCTGAGACCTTCCCTGCCTGAGCAGCCACAACTGTGGCAAAATCCTCTTTTTCGTGCTCTATGCCTTATGTGTGGCTCCGTCGACGATTGAGCCTCAACTACCCTAAACACCTCTGTGTGCTCAAGAGACCTACTCTCTTAAAGTGACAGTAACATTAGATGACCCTCCTAACGGAAACATTAAAATACTGTTTTCCTATACAAAACATCATTCTTATCTAAACATGAATTGAATCAAAGGAATTAAAACATGACCTTTCACACCTTTTTACATTATTATTCAATTAAATAAATAATTTATTTCCATTCATGTGAACTTTTAAACAAAATACAAACTGCACTTTTTTTTTATGTAACTGAAACATATAAAACACTATTTGGCTCCCACACCCCCATCAAACGTCTAACAACTTCTGCCTCACCATCGACAACTCCCCTCCCCACAGAGTTACAACCTCTGAGTCATCTTTGACAGCACCTTCTCCTTTTAATAACACATAAATCGAATCACCAGAACTGCCATCTTTTACCATAAAAACATAGCCCGTCTCTGCCCATCACTCTCTTTCTCTGCTGCAGAAACCCTGATCCACACCTCACTTCCAGAATTGACTACTGCAACAGCATCCTCTATGGTACACCATCCAGACTCCTACATAAACTCCAGTACATCCAGAGCTCTCTCCTGACACATATAAGCTCTGAGTTTCAGAGTCGTTAGGGCCACTTGTGGTTCACTGACCCAACTGGCCTTCATGTGGATTGCTAGGGCCAGGTGGTTGTTACAGGGCCGGCTCGAGGCATAAGCGAACTAAGCAGCTGCTTGAGGCCCCCCTCCCACCAGGGGAACCCCAATCAAGAATATTATTTATTCATCTATTGACATATTAAATGGATTAAAGAAGTGACATAAATGAATGAATGAATGAATAAGTCAATTCATTTGTGTCAATAATTGCACAGGTGACTCTGCAGTGGTGGGAAAATTCAAATTCTGCTTAGGGCCCCCAAAAAGTTTGGGCCGGCACTGGGTTGTTAGGCTGCCTCTTGAGGGAACTCAGTACTGCACTGTAGGTGGGTGATAGGTAATGTCTTAGGCCACCACCCTTGTTCAAAGAACGGCCACCTCATCTGTTCAAATAAGAAAGAGTGTCACGATCTATGGCTGCAGTTGTTCTGTGTTGTGTTTTTTGTGCTTGTTTGTTCTGTCTACTTGCAGAGGTGCACTGGAAGGCTGGGCGGAGTTTGCAGTCGCGGGAGGGATCACACACATGAGCACCTGCAGCAGGTTGATAATCTTTGCCCACTTAAAAGCCCTGATCCTCACGCTACTTGCTGATTTTGTTAACCACATGCGGTATACGGCTCAGTCGATAGTATCTTCTAGGTTTACGGCTCAGTTGATAGTGTCTTCTAGGTTTACTTTGTCTTCA
This sequence comes from Sparidentex hasta, assembly GCA_030272975.1. NCBI lineage: Eukaryota > Metazoa > Chordata > Actinopteri > Spariformes > Sparidae > Sparidentex > Sparidentex hasta. The sequence continues at coordinate 76,099 of JARJLU010009911.1, read as the reverse complement.
ATGACCTCCTGACTTCCAACTGACTAGTGACTCCGCTTCAGTATATCGATTCCTCAGCACCTCTGTAGCACTCCACCTGCCCTGCACTCCTCTGAGTAGCTACACATCACGCAGATCCTCAGCACCTCTGCAGCACTCCACCTGCCCACCTAATTCGATATGTTTCTTCATGGTTTTGATGTCTTCAGGTTTGATCTAAAATGTAGAAATTAATAAAAGTGAAGGAAGTCCATTGAATGAGAAGGTGTTTCCAAAATTTGGACTGGTACTATATATTTCATGTGTGTACACGTAGGTACTGTGCACTCTCTACATCTCAAAAACAAGGAAATGGTTGAAGAGCTATTACAGCAGTGAGGCTAACCACACCCACAACAGTAGCAGTTTGATGAATGCCAACAGGAGCCAAAAGACTCCAGCATACGTCTTGGACAGTGCCTCGGCATTACCACAACAGAATATAGATGTAAAGGTTAAACGAAAAGGTACCCAAACGCAAGACACAAAATGCAGGCAGGTTAAAACAAAAACCAGAATCAGAATCAGAAATACTTTATTGACCCCCAAGGGGAAATTGCTTGTGTTACAGCTGCTCCCATTCAAAGTCCCAGTAATATGAATACAAAATAGTTTAAAAAAATACATTATAATAATCAAAACTATATATAAATATGAACAACATAAACAGAACAAAAGTACAAGAAATTTACATTCTACTAGAATGTGGACTTTGATAATAACAAGATGATAGTCCAAACTCGGGCAATACAAAATCCAGAAAAAAACAAAATGTAAGTTGTAAAAAAAAAAAAAAGACCTGGGGAAATCAGGCAGGGGCAAAACCAAGAATTAGGAAGTAGGGGATGAATGACACCAACAGATGAACTGACAAAGAGGAAACTTGGAACAATTCCAAACCTGAGACCTTATTTCAGTTAATATATGTACTGTAGTGAATGGTGAGACACAAATAATTTGGGGAGCCTATCTGAATTGTGACATGAATTACATGTATGATGTTTGTCATATGTACACTACTAACTCCCTCCTTAAGTCTTAACACAGTAATGCTGCAGGATCCACACTTGTCATGCACTTAGAGTAGTATGTAACTCAATCACTCAAGTGTTGTATGTTGTATGTAGTCCATTAAAACTTATCCTAGAGATTGAAACTGGTAAATCACTGAATGAAAGTGTTTGAGCTAAAAAAATAACAGTGTGTTGCTGTTTGGCGAGCAGCTGCTTCCTCAAGCACACTGTAGTCTGGTTATATGGCAGCGAATACTTCTCTAGCAGCAGATCAACTGGCTCTTAGCGTAACTTAGTATGTTGGCTTGTTTCTGAGCTGTTGGCCTTTTTTTTATGAAGATATGACAATTCTAGGGAATATGTTGACTATTGATATCTCAACAAAATTGCTTATACTGAGCAAATGAGTCTGTTAGCTTTTCATAAACTTAGGCTACATGTAATCCAAAACCTAAGTTCACTCTGTTTTGCCATCGTCATATCACCATTGACAATAACATTACATTGCCACAAAAAGATACTTTACCTTACTGCAACAACTGGGTTTAAAAAAAAGTATTAAAAATATATTGCCTCGTTCTTTCACTTGCTTTCAAAACAAATACAGGGGCCACCAGAAACAACAACAACAACAACAACAACAGAAAAGGTCCTCATTGCTGCTTTAATGTTTTTTTCAGAGTAAAGCTTATGTCACTTTTAACTTATACCCAACCATCAGATGAACAGACCATGAAAACAGTCCTTAAATTATATGGCTGTACATCTAAAAAGCAACAGCTGATGCAATGCACTTCCTAGAAAAACATCAGCAGGGTCAAACAGCTCAGCTCCAAAATAAATTGCCCACTTTTCCTGAGGCAGTGCTATAGGAATGGTTCAGATTTATTGTGTGTTGGAGTTTGGAGGATGATCACATGCATGTGGTCAGTAGCAGTGAGCCAGTGACCCAACCTACCTCTCAGGTTACAACCTATATATAACACCCACCCCCTCCCTCCCACTCCAGCACAACTTCCCTGGAAGCTCCCTCTCCTTCCACACTGGTCCTGGCGTTCTCCACTGTCATCCGAGATCCTCCTCCGCCTCTCACTGTTTACCCACCACCCGCCTGGCAACCGTCTGCGTGCTCGGGATTACCAGAGGCCTTTTCTTTCAACGCCACCATCTCAGCCTTCCTTCAGCTGGATTTCTTTGGGAATTAGGGGTCTGGAGATCTAAACTGAGAAGGGCTGTAGAAGAGAGTGGAGACTTCGGCTGCCCACATCCCTGACTCTTTCTACTTTCTTCTTTCTTGGGAGTTTCGGTTGAATCTGACAGGAAAGAGTGGTGGTTTGCAGGACTCCCCACACCATGGATCACTCTCTGTTTGGTTGTCTACGCAGCCCTCATGCACCAGCCCAGGGCCTGCACTCCACCATCACCCAGTCGCCACTGACCCTGCATGGTCGGAGTGACCACATCTCCTACCTGGATCTACCCAGCTCTTCGCCCCCCTACAACTACTCTGGTGGAGAGGACGATGGAGTGTTTGGCAGTCCAGCCCACCGAAGCCACCTGCCCCAGCAGCAGCATCCCCTCCACCCTCAGCACCCGCCTGGCTGGCCCGTCCCCCTGCAGATGCCCTCACCTAATGCTCGGCAAAACGTCTGCCTCCCGCCGCTAGAAGCCACGGCCCCAGACCTCTGCACTGGGAGCCCAAACCTGTGCAGCATCGACCCAAGTCAGGGCAGCAGTGACCCCACGGGTGCATCATGTGTGTCTAGGGAATATGGGCAGCAAACTGTGTCTTCAGAGGACCCAGACAGAAGGAGCCGTAGAGGCAAGAATGATAACTCAGGTAAGTTCAGGAAGTCTATTATGCATTTAGTTTTGAACAATTTCCCATGAAACTTTTTCCTTTTAAACAGAGCCCGAAGCTTAATTTTTTCGCGGCAAGATATTCATCTCCTACTGTAGAGAAGTTTATTACAGCACATTACTGATATTGACAGTAGTGCTCATGCAACAATTTGTTTATATTTATAATTTATAAAGTAAAACCTGCAACACTTTATAATGACCATCCAGATAATGTTTTTATTGATGAAATAAACTGTATTTATTAACCTTTTACAAAAAATAAAACATCGCCTTTACAATAAACAATTGCTTGATAAATAGTTTATAAAGGATTTAATTGTAAACGGTAGAATAATTAAATAAGAAAGTTAAAGAGAGTAACTATAGTAAAAATAAAACAAAGTTCAATGAACTTAATGATGGCCATTGTAAAGTGTGTAAGTCGTGTCATTAGATATTCAGACATTTTTTTTTGATCACTCTAAAACTACTAATTGTAATATTGATGATATACACCAAGTATTGTTATGATAAAATTTAAACCCAAATCTGAAAAAGTCTGTTTTTTCATAAAAAAAGAAGTTAACCCTAACCCTAACTCATTTGAAAACTAGTATTACCAACAGTAACAAGGTCAGAAGATTTCTTCATAAACATAACTAAACTGAATCTGCTGAAGATTTTCACAACATTAACAAAGAAAAGGTCCAGTGTAAGACATAATTATACACAACCATGTTATACTTTCCTCATGTTTGAGTATAAAAGTTGGTCATTTGAAAACAATCTTTAACTTCTCTTACATGCATCTTGTTTTTCTTACTTTAATAAAAATAAAGTACAGTTTTGTCATCACAATATACATGTGGTACTTTAATCATCTCTGGTATACTATATAGCAAAGAGGCCAAATACACGTTTGCTGCCAAATCCTCAAAGGTGTAATTTTCGGCATATTTTCCAAGAGGACATTTTTGACCTTTGGTCCCTACAGATTGTACTTAGAATACATTAACAACCAGAGCCTTTGTTTTATAAACAGAAAGTTTATGATACGAGTCTGCAGTCAGTAACTGATAAATAATTGTGAGTTGTGAGATTAATGTTGTACCTCCTAACTCCATTTTCCATCTCTAATAATGGCTGATTTGTAATGGTGAGAATTTGCAGTAATGAGATGTTTGTCCACTTGACTGAGCTCTGCTGCCTTTGTGGCAGCTGGTCAACAAAAGAGTTTCAGGAGCCCATGAGGGATGTGTTAACATGCAGACGGGCTCACAAGAAATGGCCTCATGTGAAATTGGCTGTATGTATCTCCTTAATAAAAGTAGAATCCAAAATGAAATGCCCTACTTAAACTGACTTTACAACTTTCTCTGCGAGGATATTCTTTCAGATTTGAATTCAAAAGAAGTTGATGTGAAAGAGAAGATTAAGGAGACCTGATCTGACCTGTCAAATCAACAGGGTTATTTTAGTCTGTGTGATCAAACACTGTAAAAATAGCAACATATTGATTTTATTTATGCTCCGTGTTTTAGATTAAAATGAAACTGATCTGCTGTCATTTTGAATAAGATACTTATAAAGTTCCTGAATCTAAATCAACTCAAGGATTTAAAAAGGAGACCAAGTTGCCTCATCTCTCAAACACAAAACTACAGTAAAAATGATGTGATGAAATAAAGAAAATATTACATTCTACTTTGCGTAAATGTCAATCCCAGTTTAAAGTCCTAAATATATATCCAAGCTTTCTCCAGAGTACTAGGTACAAAATTTTTTTTATTTATTACAACAGATTGAGTTAAAAATATAGTGGAATTTATATTGTTTATTAACACACAGCTTTATCAGTTAAGATTAACAAGAGGCAAAGTAAACTGAAAACAACTGAAAATAATTTTAATAACCAAGCAAATTTTCCCCTGCTGATGAAGATCATGTAACGTGATCAAAAGCTACATGATGAGCTCATTAAAAATACAGCACCATGCACGTGTTTTTAATATTAAGATGTAAATTCAATAGTTAAAATCCTTTCGCTCCCAGACAAAACACAGGTCATGACGTCAGTTTCCTCCATGGTAGCAGTGTCCCTGAACATAATCATGTGGAATGTTGATGGGACTCACAGTTAAGGTGATGCTGGAGGTGCAGGTCACGTGTCAATGGCATAAAACTAAACTGTACACATATGCTTCCTATGAACGGTAAAAGAGCACATCGTCCACCAAACTTAAAAGCAGGCATCATATCTGCTTCATTTAGCCCCACTGACAGGCAGCTTGGAGCGGCGGCCAAGTCAAGAACTTTCCAATTCCCCAGAGCCAATATCCCAGCCAGGAGAGAAGGCGCTTTAACTGACAGATTGAACACTTCGAGCATGTGCTGAAGCTGCCAGTGACCTAACCCAAATCCAATTTCCTAACTCTAACTTCATTGGCACTCTCAGAAGCCGCAGCATTTTTTTTTTTTTTTGATGAAACGTTCCTTAAAAGGATCTTATGATGATGAAATATATATAGTTACTGACCTACGACCCTTTGAGGGGCAGTCTGAATGGATAGCTGAGTAAAAAGAGCTGCACTGATTTAAACAGTCAGAAAAAACTGACAATGTTCAATGCCTTTGTGTAATTGGTCTCACACTATGGCACAGACGGTGTCTGTTTCCTGGCACACTGTGGTTTGTCAGCACATCCCACATTTACACGACTAATGAAATGTCAGCTGGATTTATGCAGTGTGGACCGGAGAACAGTGTAAAAATTACTATTCAGTGTTTTCTCACTATGAAAGATTACTTTCAAAACGCTCCATTCATTTTCATCAGTCACTGACCACAAATACATAAAAGGGATACTTGAAATATGATCGCACTGACAGACAATATAAGTGGGGAAAATGTGATTTCACCTTGAAAGCATGACCAATTGGGGAAAAGCTTAGTGTTTATGTGCAGTAAGTCTTAGAGTGTAGGACTAAAAAGTGCCTTTTAAAACTGATATTAACATGTGGCTTTTCCTTTATTCCCTAACATCCAGAAAACCATTAGTATGCTTTTGTGGTGTTTGATGAGTTCTACATTTATTTCACAAAAAAAAAAACACAATATGAAGTTTAACATGATCATTATATGAGTGCTTATTTGTCCCACCAAGGATAATAAATATAATAATAAATAAATGTACTCATCAAGGTCCAATGCCATTGTTTTAAAAATTCTTTCACGTAAAATAGCTGTACAGTCTGACTACATTACTGCTAAGTGTAAGGGAATAAATAATGCCTGTTTTTAAGTATCTCAGTTAAAACACTTAAGGTTAGGGGATGACTTAAAATGAAATCGGAAATTGGATTTTTTTTTTTTACTTTGGCTTCCCTCGTCTCAAAGTCAATGGGTTTTTAGAATGTTCTTTTCTGTTATGTCTGAAATAATGTCCATGGTTAATACAAACCCTATATATTTATCTAAGTATATACTTGTTCACAACAAATATATTGGCAAATATTCTACAATTGAATTATATAATTACATTGAACTTGAACTGAAAGAAAATGTATATAGTCATTGTGTTGTAAGACAGTTAGTGGTGTTTAAAGCATGTGACCATGACGTAGACTGTTTCTAGACTAAATTTTGCCTTTTACTGCTAAAGCTTTTATTTACGCTTAATATAACATGACTTCCACTGAGAAGATTCCTTTGAGGCAATCTTGTTTATATGCACAGGGAAACACACAGACATTTCTGCTAATGGTTTCACACCATTGATAAATGTTTTAGTAACGAGCCAAGAAAAAGAAGCACTTTACTGGCAAAGGTGGAAGATAAGCACGCGGATTAATAAAATAAAGGTTTAAAATCTTCTAAGAAATTTGAAAAACATTTTCAGAGACAGTTAAGGATACATAGAATAATAATTGGTGAGAAACACTACACATGGGTGAAGTGGTTTAGATCATCTGATTTTACTTTTAGCTCGTCTGACTATTTATGTCTCTCATCCTGTTTTACCGGATTGCAGTGGCTTTACAGTGTTCTCAAATTGCAGCAGTGACTTACTGAGTACAGTGGTATCACATTCAATCTATATTAATGCTCAAAACCTCAAAATTAATTTATCCTGTACAGAGTATTCTGTCTGAAAAGATTTTATATTTGTACTGTAGGTGCTAAAGTCAGAGCATTAATCCAAACAATAGTGCGAATAAGAAGTTTTGGTTTTTCACTAGCAACTAAATCTATACTGAATGGAGCCATCTGGGAGAAAACTCTCCACCTGGGATGAATAGCAAAGGAAACAACACTAATGTCTCCACAATAAAAGGTGATTGGCACCCTAATCGTCTTGCTTTCATTTTATTTTTGTTTCAGATGGGCCCCTGCACTTTATCAAACCCGTCTTTTTTTAATTTTTATTTCTTCCTCCCCCTCTCTTTTGGAGACTCAGCTGTGGCTGGAAAATGTTCTGTTTTTCATTTCAGAGTCCCAAGACGGGAGCTATAAGTCAGACATGAACAGCAAGCCCAGGAAGGAGCGCACAGCCTTCACCAAAGAACAGATCCGGGAACTGGAGTCAGAGTTTGCACACCACAACTATTTGACCAGACTGAGACGCTACGAAATAGCTGTCAACCTCGACCTCACGGAACGACAAGTACGGTACCTGTTGAATGACTTTGAATCATTGTGAGGGCAGAGGGGAAGGAAACAGGAGCAGCACGATAGAAAGCCAACAGAATCTTACTAGTAATTGTGTTCCAAGTCATGAAATGCAATTAAAGGGAAATTAAATGGGCCATGACTTTTATTAGCATCCATTCAGTATTTCAACAAAATCGATACATCTCACAGACAAACACTCACGCTCACAGTTTAACACTGGAGAATTACAGATAGCTTTTTAAGCAGAAATCCAAAATAAATATCTCGCTAGATTGAATCACCACTAGAACACTGCAGTCATACTTTGTTTTCAGAACAAGTTTTTGACACTTTTTTCAGAGAAAAAATGTGTTACTGTACCACTTTGATACTCTTATGAAGAAAACAAACATCTGAAGTTGCTTTGCTTTTAAGATTACTAGAAGATTATGCAGGTCAAAGTTTTCTTCTCTAAACATTAACATTAATAAAAAATAAATGATGATAACACAGTATTAGACTTTAGGTTTTGGCTTTAAATCCTTGATCCCAGTCTCTTCAGGGAGCAGGCCCACATTTGGAATTACGGAATGCTGTCTTACCCAAGGTTATATGAAATTATTTATATCTGTTTCATCTCTGTGTGTTCACCACACACATAGTCTGGGATGTGTTTGCTTTGCAGAGCAGATACAAAATGCTGACTTGCTCCAAGTTACAATAAACCTTGTAAAATCTATAAACTACATTTGACATGTTGTTTTTTGCTTACTGAAATTGAAATATTTTCTGCATTAAAATGTTGACTAGTACTTATAGATATAGTGTTATAGAATTTGCAGAGTTGTGTTCTTACAGTATCCCAAATATGTTCAAATTCAAAAGGAAACAAAATCCACAGTATGTTTCATGCTCGTCACGATAACCTCCATAAGAGATTTAGAGAGTGAGTTGGAGGAAGGAAGTTGGTGGATGAGACTAAATGGAACGTGAAAAAAACCTGTGTAAAACGTTGTATGAACATGTGTGTCTGAGACACATGATACAGTTTTTTTTAATCAGCAGTAGTGATTGTTTAATGGTGTGTTTGACCTCTGGGTCATATGTGTTTATTTGTGCTACTCACACAGTTTGTTTGCCTAAGACAGCCAGATTACTTTGCTGTACATTTGCCACACGTTTGCAGGTGACAACGTGCACAAAGAGTGTGTGTGTGTGTGTGTGTGTGTGTGCCGGGATTCAGGTGAACCTCTGATTGAACTCAGCACTCAGCACAGACTCTGGTTCTCTCTCTTCTTTTTCCCCTCTCTTCTCTGTAACATTACTGTTATGGAGTACAGTAGATTTCCCCTCCAGCTCCAGTCAGCACTCAACATTACAGAACATAAACATCCAACCATGGAGGTCACCTCAGCGGATCACTGCTGCAGTCAGGTTGATAAACAGGAGTGAAGATAAGTCCACTTTTAGCTCAATTTTTATTTCATTTTTTTTTTATCAATCCCAGAAAGTCCCAGTAACTGTTTTTACATGCAAAATTCATCCTAAAAGTGTGAACTGTGGGTTCACACACATTTTTTAGGTTTAGATTAAACCAATGAATAAAACAACCTGTAACTTTAAAATTTGGACAGGACCAGGTTTGCTGTATCCTCTTTCCAGTCTTTATGCTAAGCTAGGTTAATTATGTTTCTATGTTACATGAAGACTGATGTCCATCTGAGCACCTCACTGTCAGAAGGAAAGCGATTAACTGTATTTCCCAAAGCAAAGAACTGTATTTCCCAAAGCAAAGAACTGTATTTCCCAAAGCATAGAACTGTTCCTTTAAAGCCATACATCTCATCAGTAGCTGGCTACTCTTGAACAACAACAACAGCAGAAATAACTTTAAGTTTCTCTTTCATGTCACACTGGGTATCTTCTACAATAATATGACATCTCATCAGTAAAAAGACTATGCCTGTAGCCACCAGGTTCTGATATATTAAGGAAGTCAATCATTTTTTAATTATTAATATTTAATAGAAATTAAAAAGAATTCTCAAGCACGATTGCATCCATCACTGTAGGGATGAGGGCAGTTGATGTATGGCTTCTATTAAAAACAGTACAGGACTTCACAGAAAAAAACTTCTTTGTTTTGACATCAGCAGACGGTTGGACATGTCATACTAATGCTCTGAGGCTAATTGATTCCACACCACGGAGACTCTTTGAAATGTCAGCGTGCTGCTCTCAGCGTCTGTGAATTGACACTGTGATGGTGTGTGTCATAGTCCAGATGGTTTCCTTAATGCTCACAAGGAAAGATTTGTATGAAGTCAGCAGTGCTGTAGTGTGGACACCAGCACAGACCTGCTGCTGTTCATTCTAAAAGAGTTTGGAAACAGTCATTGTGAAAAGAGTCTCTGCATTATCTCTGCAGCAGAGGTTTGCCAATTCTCCGCCTTTGTTTGTTCACACAGAACCAAGTAGCTCCGGCGTAAAACCGTATCAGTGTGTCAATTCACACAGCAAGTCTGCGCTGCTGATCCAAAAGAGGCGTGCCGGTACACGTCATGATGTTGATGTTTGTCTGTTTCTTTCAACTAATTTCCCCCAGTATCCTCCTGTTAATCTAAACATGTAACTACTGACTGTTTATAATCATATGGATGCCGTTACAACATTTTGTGATGTGATCTTGACCCACCATGCATCCTGGAAAGTGACAAAGTTAGGTTTTTTCACTCTAAATCACATAATTACATAAGTCAGTAAACTGGACATCTGGAGTTTAACTCGCTAAGGGATGCTGAAGTCTCGGTCGGGGAGGGCTTTTCTAAGAAATTAACTACAACAACACAAGAGTAGGAGACAAACACTTGGTGGGTTAAAGTTTTTTTGCCTGGGACTTATGCTGTACGCGTCAGAGTCATGAAATTGTCATGCTGTCACACCGCGCCGCTGGCTTATCCATTCACACAGACACCGGTTAGCCTCTGCTGTGCCTCTGATGCAACCTCCGGAGGCGCATCATAGCCGCAGCAAACTTTCACCCCTCGCTGCATCACAGAGGAGGATGCGGAGAATTGGCACAGGATCATTGCACTGAAAGAGAAGTGCGAATGGGGCTAGTGTGTCAACATGCATGTCATTTCAGCTTGTTGTGTGAGCACACTGAGGGAGTAGATGGGCTCCATCAATATAATAGTATCTGTTTATTTTTTATTTGTAACGACTTGAACTAGATGAAGCCTGTTCAGATGGTAGAAAAAGTTATTCTTGAAAAAACAAAAGGACCAACTGATATTGAGTAGCTTCTACTGAAAAGTGTCTAAAGAACAGAATGGGAAAAGCCACCACATTGCTTTAGAGTATGTCTCTATCCTCCTTTTACCCATTGCTTTCTATGTTCTTGTGTATAGTACGAACATCAGTGTGTAGCATAGTAATGGTACACAGAATACATCTTTTGGTGGTTTTAGGATCATGGTTTGGTTCATTTTCGTTACCAAACAGAAATCAACAGAAGTGTCTAAGACCACACTTATTTTGAAACATATAAACATTAACAGTGCTTCATTAACCATTATTCCTACTGTGAAATATGCTGTTAATATTACTAGGATCATTAAAACAAAGGTCAATATGTCAGTAATACATCGGGTGCTAGAATTATTAATAACAGTCAATGCGGTTTTAGATTTTTATATTCAGTTTGATGGTTATTAGTGTCCATATTGAGTCTGGACTCACCATGTTTACACATTTTGTACAGTTAGATAACCTAGGGGAGGGTTCATGTATGTAAATGATGTTACAAGAGTGATTTTTACTTACATGAAGTGATCTGTTTTGTGTGACTTATATAACTTCCATTACAGAGGTTACCCGACTGAACATAGTTTATTTTAAACCAAAGTATGATCTTTTCTGACACATAACCATGTGGTTGTTTTGCCTAAACCTAACCAAACTACAACCACTTGACAATGTTAATAGCAGTCAAAATGCCACACTATGTCATAAGATGTGAACTATTTGTCTGCATACGTCGCTGCGGTATTTGACGAGTTGTAAGTGAGAAGTTGGATGACTGCAGCTTGCGCTCATTTATGTAGGCCAGTGGATAATTCATACATTAAGGCAGCACCAGACTGACTGATGCACAGAAGTGAGGATCAAACGCTGTAATGGATGCATTTGGTTGTGGCAGGCACACATGGATTGTCATCATGTGATTGTGTTTCTAAATAGTGTTAAAAGATCAGTGGTGGTCTGTCATTTGCACATGCTATATGGGCTACATGTTACACCTATGGGCTAACTTAACAAGCATGGTTTAGCTATAGTAACAGTCAAGTGCCCCACTGCCAAGGCTTTCCAGGTGTTAGCCACGCTTTAGAAAATGAGCCGCACATACCCAGAACCTAATATTATTATTAATATTAATCTGACAGTTATTACTGTCATTATTATTTTGTTCACAATGCATACCCAACTCAAAAAGTACCAAACCAACAGCCTCAACTGAACTGTACGGGCAGATACATACACAACCCTAGTGTGCAGAGAAATTCAGTAAGTGAATATGTTGTAAATATAATATGATTGTTTATTAATGAGGTTTTCAAATAATTCTACACAGTCCATACAAAGAATGGACAATGTAATTTTAATGTAACAGCAGTGGATGCAGACATGTCATGTTGGTTTTTATCTCACTTCAAGTGGGAAAAACACATTCAAACATGGATAAAATGAGGTGGCGTTTGGTCAACAATATAGGATACATATGAAAAAAAAGAACCTCTATTATGGTTGTACAACAATATGTGAAAATTATAGTGACTGTATGTTTTCTCAATAACATACAGTCATACATAATTTCTCTTTGTCATCCTGGCTGGATTTGTGAAGTCAAATCTTTTCACTTCCTGTGAGTTAGAAGATTTGATTCTAGTGACTGGAATGTGTATATATAAATCATTAGCAGACCTATAGCTTTGAATTGCCCCATACATGTCTCTGTGTAGGTTTAAAGACAGTACAACACTTGTGTCCAAAAACAACCCTGCAGTCTCTGCAACCCCACAAGGACAGTGTGTCTGGAGGTCTGCTGGCTAGAGCCAATCAGTGTTTTGGCTCAGACAACAGCCAGGACAAGTCACCCAGGATTTACATCTTCCTGTCTGGAGCCAAGTCCCTCAACACTCCCCCTCATGTTGGCTGCTTCTCCAAACGCCCCCAATAGCAGTCCAATAAATCTGTGCATGAGAAGGTTGTTTCTGGATGTGTGACGTCTTCGCTGTAATCTTAAAGCTTCTGCTTCCAGCCTACTCTACTCACTTATAACTTATCTCAAGGACTGTTTTATTAATGACACAGTACTCGTTTAATAAAATATGTCTTCCTCAAATGGTCTGTTCATGATCAAATCTTAAAAATGTGCAAATCAATCCACTAACAATGATTAATCAATATATTCACAAAGAATGGATCAAATGAATATATATATGATGTCAAACAGAATTATAACCAACTGTGCAGTTCTCTTCATGTCAATGGAGTTTTAAACATCTTTTAGCACATTGTTTTGGTTACTAAACCTCTACTCAACAACAGCAGGCAGCTGTATACCACCTGCCTAGCATTACATTGCTAAAAAACAGAGTTAATTGGTAAACGTAGTAGAACATTAAACAGTTTAAAAGACAAATATTTATTTTGGCCTCTTGGTGGCACACAGTAATATATCATCTCATATATCACCTCACTTTAAATTATATGATATGAGACCATAATAGCAAAAATTCACAATAGCAAAAATTCACCAATTCATCCAGTAGATGCAGATGTAATGTATATTGGATTTGAAATTTGTCTTTCTTCACCAAGAAAAATATATTCTCTTTTGCTGTTTAACACTCAACTAGGTTTACCAGCTTGTGTCGAATTGTCTGTCTACCATTTTCTGCAGAACAGGTCTTGTACAGAGACCTTCTCAGATTTTTTGCACTGAAATCAGCTGCAAATGAGGTTGATGAGAGCATTGAGACTGAAGCAACACAGTTAAGTTGGCTGTAGCTGAAATAGGCTAAAAAACCTTTTAGAGAGGCATTCTGGTATTGGAATGCTTACTGCACAGCTCTCTTTATTAAGTAAGAATTGTAAATACTTCCTCCAACAGTCTAAAGACACACAAGGGAGGTTAATGGGTGATAGATGTGAATGTGAGTGTGAATGGTTATTTGCCCCTATTTGTCAGCCCTGTGATGAACTGGCGACTTGTCCAGTGTGTACCCCACTGCCTGTCCAATGTCCGAATGTTGGAAGAATGAATGAACATTTTAAATATTTTTTTGTTGTTGTTGTTGTTTATTATCGTTGTTGTTTGTATTACTAGTCTATTTATTTTCTTTATTTTCATTGCCTAATTATTTGATTTATGCTCCTTGAACTGAAGACTTTATATTTCTTGCAGTTCCTCATTGACAGAAAACACTTATTCAAAGGGTTTAAATACCTACAATCACAAACCTGAGACAAATTGTGTCTTACCTTAATCAAACAATGGTGAACATGTTTTTTTTAGGAAGCACAAGGCTTTTTATGAGAAAATAAGCGACACGTTCAAGCAATTACTCTGTAAGCTTAACTCCCAGTGACTGAGGGCAGGCCACTATACGCAGCCTTACCTCAAATAAATACTACCGAATAAGACTGCTTGGAGAGCATATTGCAGGGATGGACAGGAGGGAATATGTGTGCATTTATGTCTGTTAATGTATGAGTATGGGGTTGAAATGGTTAGACTGGTGGAGTGAGCATGAAGGAGTGGGTGCTTGAGGGAGCAGTGACAGATTAACAGGAGGTGGGACCAGCACAAGGACGCAGGGGAGGACTGGGTCAAGATTGGATGTTACCGTTTTAGGCAGCAGCTTATTCATCAATTCGAGAGACTCATCTCATCATTGGCTCGCACCACTACACTCAAATCTAGAGGAAAATAGAAATTGAAGATGACTGTGCTCCTGCATGGGTTCTTATTCCTGCACAGAAATACATGCTGCATTTTAAGTTGGTGTATGTTTTTAGAAGACCAGTTTATCTTTTGAAAAGATCAGAGATGAAACCCTGAACTGAACTTCAAAATTGAAAAAGGTTCCATTAAAATTTTTATTTACTCATTTTTATTTAATTTACACTGTCATTTTTCTTGTATTTATGTATGGGTAACGTATTGGTCAGTGTGAGTAAAGGTTTTTGTTTCTGTTAGTGTCTCATGATTGGTCTAACTCTGCAACTATAAAGGGTTTATCCTCATCCTCATTCCTCAACTATTGATTGGATTGATTGCCAGGGACTCCTAAAGCTCCAATATCACAGTTCCAGAACAACTTGACTATTGCAGCGCAACAGCCACAGGCATACTGTACTGTACTTCTAAACTGAACTGTACTTCTAAAAGACAGTGTGGTTTAGCAAAAATGAACTGTTACTTATGTAACTTCAGTTACAAACATACTTACATAATTTATGTTACTTAGGTTGCGTTATGTCAAAAGTATGGAAACTTAATTTGATTAAGAAACTTAAGGGTTGCAGTTTTCACAGTTTCACAGTTTTTGAATGAGGATGTGCTGGAGAATAAATGTGCTCACTGTATTTCTTTAAAGTCTGCTAAGAGGATTTTGATATACAGTATGTGGTTACAAAAGGAAAGTTTTGACTGACGGGGGTGCCAGAGGAATGGTCAAAAAGTCAAAATAATTATTACATCTCCTCCAAGGGGACAGTAAATATCTCTACCAATTTCATTGAGAAGGTGTTCAGTAGTTTTCTGAAATCTTGATATCAGTAAGTATAAGCTGTAATCAAGAGGTATTTAGTTTTCCTGATGGTGGCCCCTAACGAAAGACTTTGTCAGGAATTATTTTTC
This sequence comes from Sparidentex hasta, assembly GCA_030272975.1. Taxonomy (NCBI): domain Eukaryota; kingdom Metazoa; phylum Chordata; class Actinopteri; order Spariformes; family Sparidae; genus Sparidentex; species Sparidentex hasta. Next base: position 60,649 of record JARJLU010009911.1, on the reverse strand, counting down.
AGCATTCTACTGCTGACCGAGTTTAAGACAATTGTATGACCACAAACTTAATGAAACTTTTATTAAATATCTGAGAAGGGCACTGCACTGATTTTAAAAATAAGAAGTCAACTTAAGAGTCAAGAGTGGTTCTTAAAAAACACGGGTTTAAAGTCCTCCGTGGCTCTGGAGGAGCTTTGTCTGGGCTTTTGGAACCTAACTTACTCAAGGACACTGCTCAAGTCAGGATATCTGAAAGTGACAATAAAGAAACCACCATAACGTCTTACTGCTTTGTGTTTCCTCTCAGGTAAAGGTGTGGTTTCAGAACAGGAGGATGAAGTGGAAGCGTGTGAAGGGAGGCCAGCAAGGGGCAGCAGCTCTTGAGAAAGAACTGGTGAATGTGAAAAAGGGGATCTTACTGCCATCTGAGTTTTCAGGGATGGTAGGACGGCAACGCACTGCTAGCTCACCAAGGCCGGCGACAGAGGAGGACAGTCATGACAGTGACCAGAGTTCAGAGAATCCTCACCTATGACACCCATAGTGGTATTGGACAGGACAGAAACAAAGGAAACATTGGTGAGATGTAAAGATCACCTGTATACAGCTTGCTGTGAGCAAAGCATCCCAACAGACAATAACATGAGTCTCAGAGAACATTCCAGAGATGCTTTGTTTTTGGGTTTTGCACTGTCAATGATTTGTTGCAGTCAAATTCTACTGTACTTCATTGAGCAATCAGTAAAAGAGCGTTTATGTTGGGAGTACAGTGAACTGAAGGACTCATGCTTTTGAATTCTAATAATTTATACAGCCAAGGCTGTTACCACCATAAACTCAAACTACTTCTAATGTAACTAAACATTGTGTTTATCCTCTTGTCTTGCTTTTCACTCTTTCTAAAAGCTGACATGCTTTAATTTGCAAAAACTTGGATTTTCAATGTGAATAAATCCCAAACAATTAAATAATGTGTTAGTGGCAGTTTGTTAGCATGGATACACTACATTCATAGGCAAAGCAGTCAGCTGCCCTGAGCTCCTAACAGCCATATTTATTATGATGTTTGGACATAAAAAATATAAGATTATGTTACTGTACAATGTCATACATCCATTTTGTATCACTGTCAATCTCCCACCATATTATAGATTCATTCAAACCTTTAGGTAACCTGCAATTAAACACATGTTAGACACTCCTTATATCATTACTTTAATGCAAATTTTGACAATAACCAGGTGAAAATTACCATATATTGTAATAACAATGATGTTAAGATAAAGGTATGTGACACTTTTTTTAAAAAATGTTTAAGAGATTATCATAAATAAGGTTAAAAAGCTATTTAATGGGTGAATAAAAAGATCAAATTAAAAAAAAAGTTTAGAACGATGCATTGGCATGTTATACATACTGTGTTCTATTTTCATGAGTTCATGGAACTAGTATTTTTGAAAAAGAGTAATACTGCTCATTCATTGGTTAAAGTAGTTGAATGACAAATGCGCAAAACAGTACATTTTGTTTAGGTAAACAAGTGTGTGGTTGATGTTCTGAGAGTCGCACAGCTGTCCTATAGGTGTTCATGTATGTGGATTAGCTGCACATGTTTATGTTATTAGCATGTGTTATGTGTTGTTAGCATGCATTTGCTCTTCTCTACTCTATAGCTAATGCAAAAGGCTATAGTCCATCGTATCTGACATTTAAAAACCCTGAAGATTTATCAGACTACTTTGAGCTGACAACACAGCATGAAGTCAACTCTAAGTGTACGTTGCACTTTGTCGAATGGGAAGATGCTGTTGCCAGACACCGGTGTGCTATCTTGTTCTTCACCAAGACTGAGAGGCTGGTAAACCTGCAGACGGGACTGAATTGAGGTACTGCACTTTCATTTTTGCTCACTCATTTGAGTGAACCGGCCATAAGTTTTGGGCCTCACCATAACCAAGTCTTGCATCAGGCCTGCAACAGGTTTTTTTTTTATTTGTACATTCCTGTATGCCAGGAGTTGTGTGATTAAAGGGAAATTTCAGTGTAAGATTAATCTATGGTCTAACACACTGTGTCACCGAGTAAGACCCCCCCCTTGAGAGATCAAGTTTTCCAACTGCTAGCTTATGTAGTTTTAGCAACCTCAGAAAACACTGCATGATAACAATACACTGCAGTCTTTGCCTCACATCAAGAAACCGCCATCAAAAATCCTCTCATATCCACAAATAAAGCTCAGAACAGCACCAAACTTCAGCAACAGTACAAACAGGGTCCCAGCACACAGTTTGAGAAACAAACAACTGCTAGGTGAGCAGGATTTCTCCTGAAAAGTCAACACAACTCACCACTGTCCTGCAGCAGCTAGCTTGTAGGTGGTTAGAAACACTCAATTTCTCAATTCCTTTTCGCTGTCAGCTCTCGATAATAACTGTTATAAACTGGTAGGCAAGACACATATGAACTCTGATGCATTTTGATTGCATTTCCATGGAGTAATAATCATACATTTTCGTCCTTGAGCTGTGGAACTCTACTTCAGTCAGTAATCGACTCACAGGGCTTCCCCACAATGAGCAAGCTGCTGCAGGAGAGTGGTGAGCTGTGTTGTCTTCTCAGTAGAAATCCAGCAAAGCTAGCAGATGTTTGATGCCTCAAACTATGTGCTTGGACCATGTTTGTACTGTTGCTGAAATTTGGTGATGTTCTGTGCATTATTTGTGGCTATGAGTAGCTTTTTGATGGCGGATTCTTGGTTGGAGGCATAGACTGCAGTGTATTGTTATCATGCAGTGTTTTCTGAGGTTGCTAAAACTACATTAAGTAGCGGTCGGAAAACTTGATCTCTTGAGATGGGGTCTTACTCGGTGTCAGGGTGTGTTAGACCATGGAATGAATTTACACCTGAATATCCCCCTAAGGAGTGTGGACCCACAGACGGTAATGTTCGTTTGGGTTAAAGTTTACTTGAACTTTGGTTAAATTTTGTTTCAGCTAAAAGGAAATATTACTGTGACATCTGAAATTGTTGAAAAGAGTTTCAGTATGATTTCATCTGGGATATTCTGAAACTTGAAAAAGTAAAGAAATTATTTCTAAGACAGATGGCGGTGGTGATTTATCATTTTCATTAAAAAAGAGACCAATGACATTTTAAAGTGTGTATTTGCAAAAAAGAAGAAAGAAAAAAAACAAACTACAGTACAGTACAGTAGTGGGCTACATAACATTATATTGTAATGTATCTTTATTTCATATCCAAATTCTTAAAGTGTAATTGTAAAACAATATGAATATCAAGAGCATTTAATGATGATATTGAATTTATGATCCTTAATATGTAAATTCATTTTAGTTACTATAGTCACTATGTTGTTCAGTGAGCAAAGGGAAATATTGCATTCATGGAAATTAGTGATAGTGTATGGAAATCTAGAACATTTACTCAAGAATTAAATACCTGTCTTAATGTAAGAAATCAACTGGGGAAGTTTAATTTATGGAATTTTACAATATATACCTTTTCTCAAAATTAATTTTTTTTCTCAGATTTTGAGGCAGAAATCTCCACTTCAGGAGCCCTTAAATCCATCAAACTTTCCAGTTATTTTCCTTTCTATCTTCTAAAGTTTGGTTATATTCATTGTAGAGCTAGGTGTTTTTGTGGACCCAAATGCAGAGCCTGGAGACAGAACTCAGTCCAAAGGTATTTATTTAGCAAACTGTTAACAACTGTTAACATTCCTAACAACAACTGTTCAACTGTATATATCAAAATGAAATGGGTTAAAGCACTTAATGTAGAAAATATCAGAAGAAAGTTTGCATGATAAGTGGAAGACACACCATTCATCCACCAATTCGAAACATTTATCAAATGTGTTATTACTTTACAGAAAGTGAAGAAAAAGGAATATTATGCTGTTTAGAAAAATAGCAGTGTACATTTTTCTTTACAAACTCAAACTACAAACAAACTCAATGAACTAATATTTAGTTGTATAACCATTGTTTCTGAGAACTGTTTCACATCTGTTTTCCTTGGAGTTGACCAACCTCTGGTACCTGTGAACAGGTATTCCGGCCCATATTCCTCAATTCCTCTGCATTTCTTGCTTTTGCCTCAAAAACAGCAATTTGATGTCACCAAACAAATGTTCTGTTGGATTAAGGTCTGGGGACTGGGCTGGCCACTCCTTAACATTATCTTGGGGGTTTAGAACCAATATGCTATAATACTGGTGTGTTTGGGGTTGTTGTCTTGTTCAAACACCCATTTCAAGGGCATTTCCTCTTCGACATGAGGCAGCATGACCTCTTCAAGCAGTTCGATGGCAAACTGTTCTATGATCCCTGGTATGCAATAAATAGGCTTTACACCATAGTATGATGGAGAAATTGACACTTAACTGAGACTCCAAGATGCACAATTTGACAGAAAATGGGAAAAATAGATGTTTTACAAGACTCAAAATGAGAGCCATGAAGCCGGAGTGCTGTAACCACACCGCATTGCTACACAGAACGCTGCTCACTGTTGATTCAAAATTTATTAATATTAAACGTGTTGTGTGTCTGAATTGCACTGAATTAGGCATTGCGACAGACAGAAATTTCTTGCTCTATTAATAGTTTTTTAGACTTCTGTCCTGAAATTGTATGTAAATTAGTTATATGCTATTAAATATAACTGGATCATAATTGACTGTGAAGGTATAGAATATGAACAGATTGTAAGGGTTGAAACATGCACGGGTGGGTCTCAATAAAGTGATACCCAGTAATATAATATTGCAAGTGGTGGAGAGGGTGCCCATTTGAAACAATGACAATAGTCATGCACCATTTTTGTAACAACACATCATATTTTACACACTGATCATTCTGAATGTTTTACATGTCAAAATAACTATAACTCCAACTGAGAGATAAAAGCAATGAAGCAATATAATCAAATTACATAATGTATCATTCACATATTGCTACATACAATTTTAGAAAACTTGTAATGAAAAAAATATTTTCTTGATAGCAGCAGGTGGCTTGGGAGGATTCATGGTATTATCAATTATTTGAAAATGTTACCGTATTTATCTGTAGTGTCTCCCCTTAATTATGAATTGGAGTACCTCCTATACCACTGCCAGTGCCAACCTTGTCAGTTAAAGGAAGCAGGAAAATAAAGCCACAATAATGTTCCTATGCCTGAGTTTGTCTAGAAATCCCCACATCACTCTGGATATACTTCTACACGAAGCTGTTCTCGAGATTGATAATGTGTTTGTGTGAGTGCATTCTAATTCATACAGTGGTTGACTTGGCCATGTCAACCGGAGCCTCTCGACTGTTAAAACAGCTGTTGATTCACTCACTTGATTGAGCTTGGGCCTTCAGCTGCTCTGTGGCTTTCAGTTCCTTCAGACACATTTCAGCACAACATTGTGGTCCAATGTTTTACCCAGTGTTTTGTGTTTCATTACTGTGTGTCACTGTCTGTTAGAGGCAAAACACGTCATGGCTCCCTGTCCAGGAATGAAAGAGAAATAAATAATGTTTGTTCACCTGGAGGCCAGGATAAGGCTTCCTCTGTGTGAAATGTGACTATTACAGAGCCAACTCACAATCAAGTCTTTAATCAAGTCCAACTGAAAAAATAGAAAACATCCTTCTTATAGCCAACTCAAAGGGCACTTGGAGGGCACAGAACATCGGTCGCCCATTCTTCTGCAATATGCAAATCTGCAAGCACAACCACAATTGTGCCTAGATTTACTGCTTGTTCTTAGAAAGAGTTATTTTGATTACACATTTGGATTTGAGTGAAAGTATATTTAGTTGCATGATGTGTGTTTTATTATGTCTCTTTTCATGATTCCATGGCCACATCTTAGTTTGAGAGAAAAGTGTTATTAGAATTGCATCATGTCCTCCCATCAAACCACATCTGTCTATATGAAGTCTGAACAACTACATGTGCCAGCCACACAGCAGGATTACTGGTCCCCCGTCCTCCTGGGGGTTTGAGCTAGATTCCACTGTAGACACAGATAAATGTAATTTCGCATGCTGTCAGATAACGGTTAAACCACACCTTCAGGTGCGTGGGGAAATCCGAGACCAAACTTTGTGATGCAACAGAGAAAATATTGTTTCTCTGATTAAACATATTTTATTAGATAAAAACATGTTTCAGCTTTTTGAATATTTAACACAATGAAGTTACTTCACATTAAGTCTGCAGATATCACGATAAAGTAATGCCTCAGCTTCCATCATCACTGCTTTGACTGGTGAATAGATAAACCATCGCAACTCGTTTCCACACATGGCGCTTACGGGTGTTATGATTCCGCCCCGCGTTCACTACGTCATCGCGGGAGATCTCAATCCAGTCACGGATTCTTCCAGGTCCCGCCATGGACCCGATTAGCGTCCCATCACAGAGGCACTGGAAGTTGGAAGAGGCTTCATCTCTACCTGTCAGTGTGAATTATATGATATTATATTATATGATATACAGTCATCGTACATTCTGCAATGTTTTGTCATTAATGAACGTTAAAGTTAAAGGCTCATTTATAACTAAGTGATGAAAAACTACTAAGAAGTCATTTGAATGTGTATAAGTGGGTTTTGTAAATGCCCTGTTTACATTGTAATTGTTATAGCCCATTACTGATCTGGGTATGGACGGCCCTGTAGAGCTGCTTGTCTGCAGATCACAGCGCTGGTGGTTTTATCCCCTGCTCCTCCAAATTTATTAGTCACCCCAATGCTGTTTTTGTGTTTTTGTCTGTATTTTCACATCTCTATGGTACCTGTACCACATTAACTGTATGACCATAGTAGAATCTGCAAGTAATGTCTCATCCTCTAAACTTGTTCTTTTAATTAAGTGTAATGAAATCACTTTACATACTCACAGAAAGATTTTTCTCAAGAAGTTTGGTATGAAAATGCATCAAAGAGACAGACTGTAATCCAGTTGTTCATGACAACTCCCGCGGAAGTCCTTTTACTGTTGTTCTCTGTCTGGTTAAGAAAATCCCTCTGATCACTGATCAGTTCAACTACTAACTGATCTGTATGGGTAAGGGAGGGACCTGCATTAGAACCTAAGCAGGTAATACATTTTTGTCTCAATCATTGTTTGTCAACACATTTCATTCAGGTATCCTGATTTGTTTGTGAAGAAATTGTGACCACATTTGATCATTCAGCCAATTGCGTCTCAACTGGTCAGATAACAAAGTTACCTGGATTCCATCTGTACAGGACACTTGAAATGACAAGTGAAAACGGGACTAGCGTGTCCAGCTAATTCCCTTTATCTGCCACCCTGCAGCAGATTGGATTTCAGGAGCTCCTTTTAAATTAGCGGGTGAGAAATGTTTCTGAGATCCTCCAGATGAAGAAGGGTTCTGCTCCTGGTATATTTCATCTGAATGATGATTCAGGTTTGTGTTTTCACTGAGAGGAGGATAAAAAGCTTGGGGATTGTGGAATGCATCTGGCCAGTGTCAGGCCTGATCTTGGATGAACCTCGTACCTTGACCCCTGAGGGAGCAGCTTTCCTTCAGCGGGACGGGTCATGTTGTCATTACAGTCTGCCATGCCAAGATCAACACAGCCAGCTGAAGACTTTTCCTCGTATGACTGGAGGGCCTGCTTTGCTTTCCCAACCGAACAATTTAGCAAGATTTACAGCACCGCAGTGGTGTTGACAGGTGGTGCACGCTGAGGTAGGATTCTTCTAACTTTTGTGTATGTTTCACCAAATGTGGTGAGTCGGAGCCATGAGGCTGAGAAATGTGATCTTTCGTGAAGCAAGAAAATTAAAAGAAATATTGAAATCAGTGTGGAGTCTTTGTTTTTCTTCTGACCCTGGATGTGTCCGTGCTAGAAACTTTGTGGGGATTCCACGCCATTCTTCTGAGAGAAATCAAAAACGGCCAACATCGAAAAAGTCTACAACTGATTCATCTTTATTCAAATAATCATTATAACTGGAGGAGAAAATAATGACATCCTCAAGATGATTTTATTGTCTTTTTGTTGTAGAGAAAAATGAGCCCAAAAATGATTCACCATAGAAACTGAAAGAAAACAGAAGACTCATTCAGATGGTTATTTGTTCAGTCCTGGTTAAATGTGTGTAATAGTGTGATGGTAACCTTTGTAAGTCTGTTACCACAGTGTGACAGTGGAAATAGGGATCTGGGGCCAAGGAATTTTCTTGTGCTCAGGAAGTTGTTCAGATTCTGCAGATTATGGCTGAATGAGTCTGAATGACGAAACACAGGAAACCACAAGCCCTCCAATAAACTGGCAGGGGACCCTGACTGACAGCTGTTTTATCCATTTAGAGCCTCAGCCGCTGGACTGAGATCCACTTTGACTATTTGTGGCACAAGTGAATTGCTGTGGACTATGAAACAAAGGTGCACAAACGGAAAGTAAATCCAAACTTGGGAAGTTCAAATTCTGAGACATATAAAGTTGTCATTCGGCCATGAAAACTGATAAAATTTGTGAATGATATTTTATTCTATGATGAACATAACATGTCAATGAGACAAAACAGTCTTAAGGAAACAAAAAAATCACAACATTTTCATACATTATAGTAGAGAACAAAGTTGACTGAAGAGACATTTGTAAGTTAAATTTGAACAGAATTAATAAAGAACAGACTCAAGTTCTTTTTTTTAAATGTCTAACTTATCTTCCTGTGTACCTGTGTCATGGTACTTTAGACTTAAGGTTAAAAAGTAGCAGGTTGCACAGTTTGTTCAACCGAGCTGCTAGCTTCCTGACGCCAGCTGCCGAGACGATTTCACTAGACCTGCTATATCTCCAATCTACTCAGCGGCTCCAGCCTTTGGGCCCGTGCGGGCCTAAGAATCTGCTTGACTTGGACCCACCTCTGTATTTTTGCTGTGGACTGCTGTTGTAGAGTCCTGCCGTGTATGTCTCACCCAGCTGTCAGTACCTCTGCCATTCAGCCAACAGCAGTCTAAATCGGTTTATATGCGAGACAAAACAAAAACATTTTTTGCTGCCAAAGCCGTTTTCTTTGTTTTTCTTAGTTTCATCCGACGTCCTCCTAATCCACAGTTTGGTGGCATGCACACTTAGGCTTCCTCTGATAAGGCTCAGCCAGCACAACCACAGCAACTCTTCTCGTCCACAACCTTGATCAACGGGGAGTCCATGGTCAGGAATGTGAGCTTTTTTAATGCCATAACACACTATTTCCCAATGCCAGTGCCTGTGCCTGTCATTCAAAGCAAGCTCCAGGACTTGCTGCCATCACTCCCCTCCTTAATTACATAAGTAACTTTTCATGTGGGAATAAATCACACCAAACTTCTTTATGCAGAGGTGAAAAAAGCTGTGTTTTTAATGTCCTCAAACTCTGTGGGAAGGCTGTTTTTACCTCAGGTCCCATTCCAACTACTGGATGTGGGCTGGTTGTTTCAGCAGACTCTTTACTCTTCACTCCTGACCGCTGTCTGCTTGTAGAGCACAAAATGTGGGTTTTATTGACAATTTTAATCTATTCTGGAATCGTGTGTCCTTTTTCAACAAGGATGGTCTTCACCCAAACAAAGCACTCGGACACTGGCTGCTGATGTGCGGCATGTGGAACAAACTCAACCTCTTGACTTACTGTTGATGTTTCTCTCATACTAACCTGAAAGCCTCTCCTTTTCTTCTGTGGTTCCTAGTCATTCTTCTGACCTGCATATCGGCACCCACTGCCACTGATTCAAATATTTGGAAATACAAATTATAATCATGCTTCTCTGGATAGCTGTGCCCTCTTAAATATATGGTGTCTGGCAACTAAAACTTTTATTCTAAATTATTTCATCTCAACCAGCGCAACAGACTTACTGTTTCTAACTAAATTATGGCTTAGAGCTGGCGACTTAAGTGTTTTTGATTTAAACTGTATCTCTGCCATTCCATCTTCTAAGAAAACATTTTACATGATTTTTATATAGCAACTTGGCTGCAGACTTTACTGCTCCTTTCACTGCCCTGTTGCATTGCCCAGTGCAACCATGTAAATTACATGGTTAAATAGTTCAATACTGTGTGCTTAAAATCTTGTACAAAATAGTAACCATACAAGCTAGGCTGTGTCACTCCTCCAGCCCAAGACCCTGGATAAATGAAAATGTTAGAAACATTGAAAAGAAGAATGTAGAAGAGCTGTATGTAGACTGAGAAACACAAAACTTAAAGTTCAAAGAATACATATGAGGGAATTATTATCATTATTCAGTGTCAAATAATGAGACACTCTCTTCTGTAATTAACTTAAAATCAAAAAGCGTAACCTAAGATTTGTATTTTACACCATTAATAGCCTAGTAAATCCTGTCCCAGCTGCTGCTTCTGCTACTTCTTTAGCAGACTGTGAGAGGTTTCCAAATCATTTTGTAAATATAGAAAGTATTACATTCTCTATTACTCCTGCTGGTTCACTTTAACCATCAGCTGAGCTACCATCCTCCACCACATTGTTGGATAAGTTCAAACCCATAACCCCTAAGGATTTGGCTGACATTGTATCCAGTATTAATCACTAACTGCAAACTCTTCCTTCCAGATGAGCTTTGGATTTGTCACTCCCTGGCTTCTGAACATTCTAAATGCAATGCTTTTCCCTAGCTTGGACCCAGACTGTTTTGAACAGGCCTGTTTCCCCCATAGTTACCGTCCCATATTTAAACTGCCTTTACTCTCAAAAATCGTTGAAAAAGTGGTTGCCAACTCGTAGAAAGTGGAAATGGTAGGAAATAATATATTGAACAAATACCAGTCTTGTTTTATAAAGAACCTCTGTGCCAAAACAGCCTTACTTAGAGTGATAAATAATATGTTAATGAGGGCAGACTCTCCACTATATGTTTTGTTCAGCCCTGAAAACCATGATAACCTGGACTCTTTGCACTGCTGCCTTGCTGCCATTATGGACAAGATGTCCTCCAACTTTCTACAGCTAAACACAGACAAGACTGAAGTACTGGTTATCAGTCCAAATCATTTTTCCAAAACTGTCAACCCTAACCTCGGACCATTAACAACAAACACACAACAGTTATCTACAAACCCGGGCATTGTTTTTGATCACAATCTCAGCTTCAATCAACACATTAACAACTTGTTACTAATGATAAATATTTCCAGGGTCAAACCAGTGCTACCCAGAAACGTAGCTGAGCAAGCCATACACAGTCTCGTTCATTTTTTTTTGTTTCTTTTTGAAGTTTTTTCAAAAGGAAAAACGTCTTTTTCTATGTGAGAACACAAAATTACATACACTGATCAGGCATAACATCATGACCACCTGCCTAATATTGTGTTGGTCCCTTTTTTGCTGCCAAAACAGCCCTGACCTGTTTAGGCATCGACTCCACTCGACCCCTGTAGGTGTGCTGCCATCTGCCATGGATCAAACTTGTTTGTCCAGTACATCTCACAGATGCGCGATTAGATTGAGATCTGTTGAATCTGGAGGCCAAGTCAACACCTCAAACTTGTTGTTTTTCTCCTCAAACAAATCCTGAATGTTTGCTTTGTGGCACGGCACATTATCCTACTGGAGGAGGCCACAGCCAGGGGAGACCGTTTGCATGAAAGGGTTTACATGGTCTGCAACAATGCTTAGGTAGGTGCTACGTGTCAAAGTAACCTCCAGCATCACACTGCCTCTGCCGGATTGCCTTCCCATGGTGCATCCTGGTACCATTTGTTCCCCAGGTAATCGACCCGCACACACCCGACCATCAACATGAAACATCAAAGAAAATGTGATTCATCGGATCAGGCCACCTTCTTGTATTGCTCCATGATCCAGTTCTGATGCTCACATGCCCATTGTTGGCTCTTTCCTGACTGGTCGGCGGCTATGCAGCCCAATATGCAACAAACTGGGATGCACTGTGTATTCTGACACTTTTCTATCAGAACCCGCATGAACTTTTTCAGCAATTTGAGAAACAGTAGTGTTTGGATTGGACCACACAAGGCCACCCTAACAATATCAAATATGTTTGACATTTAGGATTTAAAACCTGGATGATCACATTGATACCTTCTGAGCCAGACAACAACAACCAATGAGAGTGGCCTCCTGGAGCAGCTAAAGATTGTAGCCCTTGACACTAATGTTGTTTGCATACCACTGTATGCCAGAATCTGACAATCGTACCTCTGGTTCCGTGCTACCATCATCTCCCAACTCAGCCAGACTTGTTTGTCAGATTGTTCATGTGAGAGGGATCATATATGAGTACAGCTTCAGTCTGCAGAGCCACAAAGCCTCACAGAATGCTTCTGCTAAGCACACTGCCCACTATAGGTTCAACAGTGCTGTTAGTGCTGTATCTTAGGCAACTGTACTCGATTCAGTTTCTTGAAGCCGTTTACCCCTCATCTCAGTAGCTTCCTTAGTTTCAAGTAAGTGTAAGGGCATTTGCAGGCTTTTAAACTCTGTCTGAAATCCACTTGGATGAGAGGTGAAATGTCTTGAAGAAAGTGAAACATGTCCAGTTGCCTACGATACAGCACTGAGAATTACCCTGGATGTGTCATTTCATATAACTCTTCTGGATCTGTGCTGCAGGCATGGCGGTACAGATCATGACATTGTGATTTTTTTTTTTTTTTTGACGCATGTGTTTTTTTCAACATGTTCCCTCCCGGTGTTCCCGCCACCTGTTAATTAAAACATGTACCCACTGACTGTTTATGAACATTGCTTCACTGATCTTTTCTCTTGTATTTGATTGGTAAAGGATCTGTTAAGCTGTCAGACTGGGAACACCATCAGATCTCCATGCGTCCAGCTTATCCATTCACACAGACGCTGGCTCGCCTCTGCTGCGGCTCTGATACTAACTCCAGGTGGTGCATCAGAACCACAGCGAAACTGCCCCCCAAAAACTTCCACAGAGAAGATGATACCGAGAATCGCTGCATGATTCTCCTCTCCTCTCCATGCCTCATGTATTAAAGAGATCTGATTCATCACAATGAGTTTAAAATTCCTCAGAGAATTAGCAACTTTACCTCAACAAAAAGAATTTCGCTTACATGGTGTTTCTGAAAAAGGCAGTATCAGCTGTACATTTATCTACAAAACCATAGTAGCATCTAATTTTTAACAAAATAAAAACAGCAGCTGTATGGTCTCAGCTCAAAATAAATATAAAATGGAGTGTCACTTCAATGAAATGTGACATATTTATAGACACTTATGTAATCTGCATTTTCCTTTTGGTCTGTGTTCGCTGGTACTTTCTCTGGGATTTCCAGGGTCTTCCCTCTTCCAGAGATCTAATCACTTCACCATCCCTCATTCAGCTCAATGCGTTCTCCCCTGTCACTGTGCAATTTTCCAGGGTTTTGTTTTCCAGTCATCAGGACATTTTACCACTACTGATCCAGTCTCCTCGACTGCCAAAGTGACACATGCTGTCATTGCCCTGCTGGCTTTTTCCAACCACTGGCTCCTGACACCACACTAGTCCTTCATTAAAGCTTCTGCTGCAGAGCTTTGGTCAACGTTCCACACAACCACAAATAACCAGACTGCATGGAAGAGGACATTTCCTCCATTTTCCTCTTTCTTCTTATGGTTAAGGTGCAATGGACCTAATTAATAAAACCGATCTCAGTCAAACATTGAGGAAATAAACTGCAATAACAGAAAAAAAAGCAAAAGAAACATGACACAGAGACAAGCGGGACTGACAGAAAAGTTAAATAAAAGGCTTTTGGTGGAGTGGAGACTTGCGGTGAGGTGCTGGCGGGTCCATGGGGGCTAAATAAAGCTGCAGAAGGAAAAGGAGGGAAGTGAAAGAGAGCAGGTTGTTGACAGATGAACCTCCATTCTGGCCATTACCACCCTGGGGAATCTACCAGGCTGAAGTCCTGTCAGAGATCCAGATCTCCAAATGACTTGCTGCAGTATACAGATTCAGAATACGATAGAGTATCTATTTTTCCTTGAAAGGGTAAAGAGTTACAGAAACAGCGTACGAGTAATAGTTTGACATTTGAGGAAATATGCTTATTTACTTTGAGTTAATGAGGTTAGAAGATGGATATCAGTCTGTGTGTTACAGAGTTCCTGTGATGAACTTGAGACTTGGTCCAGGCTTGAGCAGCAGCGTTCTGAATCAGCTCTAGCTGTCTGATGGAGGTTTTAGACAGTCCTGTTAAGACACCATTACAGTAGTCGAATCTGCTGAAGATAATTGCATGTACAAATCCAATGTATATAGTACGTTCTAGTCTCACAAAACTCTGAAGCACTGCTTGCATTCATTGGTAGATTTTAAGGATGACGTAGTCCGTGGTATTTTTGTGAATGAAACTGCAGAGCCTGGTGGTTCAGACAATGAGGAATTTTGTGACAGCAGTCAGGCTGACGATGTTGATTCAAATACATCAAAGGATCAGACAAACATACTTGAACAAAAACTCGCAGCATTATTATTAAAATATTTTTCATGCGGCAAGTGCGCAATTGATGAATTGCTGGAAGAACTTCAGTATTTGTTGAGTACAGCATCTCTGCGTAGTACAACAAATGTGATACAAGACACACTCAGTAGTTACAGCCTGCAAGCTGATCAATCTGTCATTAAAGAACTTCTCTGTACATCTAGTCCTGTATACAAGTCAGTTGTTAAATGCTGTCCTCTGGCAACTGTCACGGTGCTGCTGTGACAGCCGGATTATGTGTCTGTTTTCCTATTTCTCCTGTCTGCCTTCTTTCCTGCTCTTCCCCCTCACCTGCTCTTCTCCCTTGTCTGTGGCTGGAGGTGTGGCTACAGCAGCAGAGTGGTGCACCTGCCCTTCATCTTCTTATCACCTGCCATCTACACTGATTATTCCGTATCACGGTGATCATATTGAGTCATAAAAGTCGATTTGTAAATGTTTCGATTCACACGTCCTGTGTTTTGCCATTAATAATACCAATTAATACACCTTGATTATTTGATCGATAGTCGCATTACTCCTGCATCTATATGTTCCATCAGATCGGATCGGAGTTTTGCATTCTGCGCAGGCTCGAGAGTTTTTTCCACGGGCGTCTTTCCTCTGAAATAACCGCAAGCATGAGCGCCACTGTGAATCTAGTATGTGTGATTATCATGTACACGATATACGAAACGTACAAAGATGTAGCTTCGTCTTGCTCTTCGTGCGCCATCTTTCTCGAATGCAGAGGCAGAGTTTGTTGTTGCTGGTGACGCAACGAGATCAGCCAGAAGTGGCTCTGTTACCACTAGTTGAAATGACTACAGCGCCACCTATTGTACCGGGGTATGACATGCTTCAGCCAGTACTTCGATTTTCTCACTGGCATGTGTACTCAAGACAATTGCAGTTGTCTGATTGAGTTGCATAGTCGAAGCACAGCTGTAATCGGACTAAGCTGTGTGTGTAAATGTAATGATTGTCTTCAACTGACTCAGATAACACCATCAATCTGTCACATTCAGACAGTAAGCTGAGAGCGTGTGAATGGCCCTGTGAATTCATCATTCCTCACTCTCCATACAGTGTAGAGGTGTAGCGTCAGTGGGGAAATGAGACCTTCAGAGAAACTGGCACAAGACTGAAGATTACTCCAGGGCTGAAGTCGGACATCCTGGAAAAGCTAGCAGAAGAGATTTTCCAGCATACAGCATACCCACAAAATCACCAAATAGATGATGTAGCAGCAGCACTCATCAAAAGATTTCCCTGTTTGCGAGAGTCGTCTGCCACTGGGTACTATGGCTGGATGATTAGCCTGAAATACCAAATGGCTAATTACCTGACAAAGATGCGGAGCATTGGCTGTCCTGAAGTGACTGTAAATGCGTTGAAAAACAAATCCAGTGATGAATGCTTCCTGCCCAAAAATGTAAAGAAGGCTAAAAAGGCAGAGGTCAACTATTGTCCTTCACACCCCTCTGGCGAAACAGATGAAAGTCTGGAAAATCTGAGAGTTGAACTTTGAAAATCTGAGAGTTGAACTTTTGAATCAGATAGATAGATAGATAGATAGATAGATAGATAGATAGATAGATAGATAGATAGATAGATACTTTATTGATCCCGGAGGAAATTCAATCAGTGCGTTTACATGACACAGAAAACCGAATTACTGGGTCTGTCCGACTATGATTGGATCTTTAAGATGTATGTATACACCTTAGTCTGACTAAAATCAGACCAGATCGGATTTCTCATAGTTGAATTAAAGCACCCAGATTATTCGATTGATAGCTGCATTACTCCTGCATGTATACGTTCCAGCGGATCGGACCAGATTTTGCGTTCTGCGCAGGTGCGAGGTTTTTCCCCGGGGCCATGATCCAGAAATAGACGGACGGTGGCGGCGGCGTCTTTCTTTCGAAATCACCGCAAGAAAGAGCACCATTGTGCATCTAGTTTGTGTAATTATCATGTACACCGTATACGAAATGTACAAAGATGTAGCTTCGTCTCGCTTTTCTCTGATTTTCTCTGACTGAGTGGCATAGTTGAACTATGGCTGTAATCTAAGTAAACATGTAAAACGCACTGAATGATGTCAGACAACAGAACAGGGCATCAAATGTAAGAGAGAGGATGTCTAAAACATCCTCCTACTGGTCAAAGGAAGTGGTGCATGGAAGTCCAGGTTCTGGAGAGTTTGAACTGAGGTGGCCTGCACTATTCCATATTGATGAGGTACATGCTTGCTCCCTCCCTGTGTGCCTTTTTTCATTGGGCAGTTTCACTGTGTAAGTGTTGTGATTTGAAGAATGGTATTTCTCTTCATGGATTAACAGAAGTTGTCTAAAATACTTTACACAAATACATATGCTATGAAAACAACCTCAGTTAATGATGAGCTCTTACTGTATCCTCTTCACGGATCACCATTTCAGAAATGACTAAATGCAGTGCTCCTTGTCTTCTGTCACTTTCTTTTATGTGTGACAGATACATGCTGAATTTCAGTGTATTACAACACATCCACTTCAGATAACCTTCATGGCACAGTCTTTAGCCCCAGCTTACATCAATTTTCCAGAAGAAGGGAGGTGTTACTGGCCAGAAACTAGCCAAACATCTGCAGATCTTACAAGAGGTAACTATGTTCATTAAATGTTGTTTAAAATTAGTCGTATGTGCACTTTGATATACTCTGTAATTGTATATGTGTAGTACAATATGAAACCCTGTTTTGTTTCAGTAACAGCCTGGATTGTTACAAAGAAATATGATTATATGTTGTGGTAGCAATAGTGGCACTGAGCAGGACTTTTGTCAATGCTTAGCACAGCGGTCAGCATACCAGAGTGGATGTGCTTAGCACCTAATTCTAAAGAGCTCAGCATTGTTGTCAGCACTGTGTCCCAACATCAGCATTAAGTAAAACAGTGCTTTCATCCCACACATTCATACATCCCAAGTATTGTAGAGCTACACATCACCGTTATTTTGTAATCAAAGGAATAAGGTTATCTACAGTATAATCCTAGGTTGAAAATTCCACACATTTGTGAAATTATTCAAGTGTCAGGAAATGTTTTTAATCTGTGGCAACTCTTTATACAAGTTACAAGTGATGTTCATTCGAAAAGGGCAGCTAATCCACGAGTATATGGTGAATAAATATCTTTACTTTTTTAGTCAGTTCTGAATGTAACTTGCATTAAAGACTCTAAAGTAATTTACTCCATAGTTGTGACTTGCCACTGGGTCTCCTCCACATCAGATAGAGGTTTCTATTGTGTGTAAAAGAACACTTTACTGTTACAGTGCACTATGATAGATTATATGACAAATTATTGCGTTTCTAACGTTGCTTTACCTGTGTAAATGAGACTGGATGACTTGGTAAATATACGTATAGTCATGTGAACAAAGGCCTTTAGATTTTTCAACATATTTAGACAGGCAAGCACTTGATCTCTTTGAAATAGTGCCAGCTACAAAAGGTGATATACTACATACTAATCTAACTCTAAAAAATGACGGTATAAAACAAGGATAGGTCATAAGGGCAACTTAAGCAGCTCTTAATCAAGAATTTCACCCTCATGTCAAGGAACCGTTTCAACGAGGATCAAAAATGGACATGATCTAAATACAACCAAAAGACAGCAATTGCCATCAGACATACTTATTTTTCTACATGACTGTATAGAGCTCTGGGTGTATTGTCTTCAGTCAAAGTATGGAGTAACTTAACGACTAGTAGTGAGGTTATGCTAATCAAACAAAGTCAGTATTTCATTCCTGTCACTTATATGATAGATCCCGGCATAAAGTCAAAGATTAAAAAAACACCTCGGATCACCCAATGCCCATAAAACACTGGATGCACAAATGCAGCCTGTGTGGACAGTTGCCCTGATTGAAATCTGAAAATATCTGTCGTGCTAGGTGTACAATATATTACTTAAAAATAGTGGTTATTTATGGAAAAGCGCTCATATGTTTTACTCTTTTCTCCTATTTACTTTAAATATGCAGGACATCGAAGGAAATGACATCCAGACAGACATGCAAAGGTGCACCTGGGCATTTATGTCATCAGCAAAGAGAAAGGAGACACTGGACATTATTATGACACTGGAATTTTTGTCGTGATTGTAAGCGTGATCATCCTGGACAACACTGGATCTGCAGCCCAGGCTTGCGCAGAGATGATTGGAGTGATCTATGCATTGAACCTGGCCTACCCCAACCTAAGGAACTGAGACACTATTATGAATTCATTCAAAAAGTGCTTATGCAAATGGATGGAGAAAAGCTTCCCCCCAAAAGTCCTTGGCCTGAAGAACAAAATCGGTGTTGGACTGTAGAAATTCATCAGTCACATTAAGCCACACACTAATGACTTTATGTGGTGCCTTGCTGTTTCTGTTAATTGTGAAGGGAATGTTAAATGTGATCTCAAACGCAACTTCATTAAGTGATCCATGAAGATGAGAAAATGCTTGTGCACAGAATAGAAGTATTCACACAGCCAGTGGTGAGGACATTACATCCAACAAACTACATTACTTCTAGTTATGTGTGTTATGGTAGTATGAAGGATCGCTACTCTTGTCTGTTCCAGGCCAACACCCAACAGAATGACATGATATTCACTAGAAATGTGTCCTCTGACACTGAACAAAGCCACTTGTTTTATGATATCTGTTCACAAGAAACTTTTTCTACTGGTAGTTTTTCAATTGAAGGTATAGGTATAGGTATATTTTGCTAAAAAGCATTGAAGTAGCTCTAGAAAGGGTAATCATGACTTCATGTAACAGGGAGAGTCTGCTGCCTAGTCTCTGATCAGGAGACTCTGATCAGGAGACTCAGTTTATATCGTTTATATTTATATTGTTCTTCCCATCCTGATAGTTATGAAGAATCTGAACAGCAGGTTTCTGCTTTCTGTTTCATCTCTTCAGTGGAAGCTTTTAATGGGCAGGTGTTAAAAGTTAAAATAGGTATTGTTGTTCATGTGCATTTTTACAGGTTCTTGTCTTAAAAGAAGCATTGTATATGTCAAAAACAAAATTTACCTTTTGTCTTGTCTCTGATCAGGAAGACCCCATTGAAAATGTGTCAGAATTTGTATGTATTCTATCTTCATGGTAATTTAGAGAATCATCAGAATGTTAAAGTTAAATCTCTTGTCAAACAATATTGCTATCTATGCATTTCATATTTTACAGGTGTTCATCTTATAACAAGATTCTTGGGTCATGAGACTTGTTATATGTTGGCTTGACACATCTTGTGGTTCTGTGTGGTGGATGCTAAATAATGAATTTATTAAAAGTTAAACTAATTACAGCCAAAGATATTTCAGTAGAATCAACTTAATTAAACGTTTTAGTGTTTAATAATTTGATTGATCTGAAAGAGCATAGAAAAATCTAAAAAGCATACACAATTTATTTAAAAGGGGTTTAATTAGACTTTCTAAAGAAATCAGATTAAAATGTGCTCAAAGTAGTAACATATTATTACTAATATATCATTATTTGAATTTCCTTAGAAATTATCTGTGCACTCAACATAAAAAAAAACATATATAGTTGTAGATAAAATTATTACATGCAACCCCTTGATAACCCCTAAATGAGATTAAGACGAGTCAATAAAAACATTTTTTCAAGCACTGTTTCTTAAGTACTCTTGCCTGACAGGCACTGCTCTCTACAGTTTGATGACAGCTGTGCTGTGCACATCTGCAGGTGTACTGTGCTGCTGTCAAACTGTGGAGACCAGTGCCTGCCAGGTAACAGTACTTTTCAGAGTATCTCATTACATTATAAGAATACTGCCATTAAAAATGATGTACTAAGAAAAAACACAGAAGAGAAAGGAGAAAGGGTGAAAGAGAAACAGTGAAATTTTTATTTTATTTATGTGGCAAAAACAGGAAAGGAAAATAAATTTTTTTTCAGTTACTGATTAATTTTATATATATAAAAACAAAACAAAACAGTGGATTACTTGTAACTTTGTAACAAGTTACCCCTGGCACTGGTGGAAACAGGATGATTGTGATGAGTTGGAGGAGCTCGTTGACGTGTCATTGATGGTCGTTTCAAGTGTGGCAGCGGGGAGGAGGCTGGGCAACAAGAGAGGGTAAGGAGAGAGAATATGGGATTTGGATGTTGTATGAGTTTGACTCAAACACTGATTAGCTTTTACACCTCATCCCTAAAATCAGGGAGGAGTGGGAGAGGCTGACTGGAGAGGAAAAAGGCGTCCCGTGCACAGAGGCTTTGGCCTCGCTGCGGTGGCCCGGGTTTGAGTCTTGGCCTGAGGTCCTTTGCTGCATGTTGCTCACCCTCTCTCTCATAACATTTCCTGTCATCTCTTGAGCTGCACTGTCTATAAAGCCATATAAAGGCCAAAAACTTAATAAATAAATTGAGACCATATCTCTCAAGACATCCAACACGTCGTGTTTTAAGCAAAATGTACAGGAAGTTGTTATTTACTAACATGAGTATTGTTTGGAATATCAAAATTCTTTTAATAACTTTTTGACAGGAGAGTCCACAGATGCTGTGTGCAAAGTTCCATGCAAATTGGTGAAATCGCCTGGGAGGAGTTCAAAAAAGTAAGCTTGCGACATTTTGCCAATTTGCAAAAAAAAAAATGGTCGGCAGAAATGGGCGTGGCCTATATATTGAGATTCAGCACAATTCAGTGAAAGCATGGATGCAAGGTTTTTGAATGTGCGACAAGGTAAGTTTTAGCTAAAACACATTTTCCCTGGTTATAGCGCCGCCTAGTGGTGAAAATTGAGGACGACAATAGATTATTAATTTTTTTGGCAGGTGTGACATATATTCCAAGTTTGTTGAGTTTTGCGGCATGTTCAGGCAGTGAAAAATGCGATCATTTGGGACAAACAAGTGGTCATTTGAAAAACAATAGGGACCTGGCAGGTCGAGAGCTGGTCTGGCCCTAAATATATGCAAGAAGCTCATCTGCTATTGCACGTGTTTAAACCGTCTTTCATCACTGCCCCTCCAAACACATTTCAGAAGAGGTCTGGCATGTGTTTAACGGTCCTGAATATGAGGAGGAGAGCGTGAGCGTGGGCGCTAGTGGGTGGGAGGCTGGAGAGGAAAGAAGAAATGGAGGTAGAGAAAAAACAGATTGAAGTGGGATGAGTCACATTTTCGCGGTGTTAGTACAATTTTGCACTCAGTAGGAAGCCTGTATTCAAGGGCCATGGTCAACAGAGGATAATACACTACAAAGGGTGTCAGGGCTTGGGGTTGTGCTGCATGTATGCTCCGGTGTGGGTGCAGGGGGCACTCTGCTGGGTTACTGTAGGATGCTGTGATTACAGCTGGGCTTTGAGGACAAATTCATTACATGAACTTTGCCAAGGACATTACTGCTGGGCCTGTCATCAAGACAATTTCAGACTGTATGGGGATTCAAGATGAATCAAATATTAGCCACGGTACTTGTACTTGATACTTGTACTAAATACACTATCTTGCAATCAGATATGGTCACAGATACACCAATTTATCTTTTTGTACAGATTATACATTCTTGACAATTAAAGTCCATAACTTATTCACCTTAAATTAACAACTTCAGGGTACAGTGTGTTGTAACAGGGTGAACAGTGCCTCTGTCACTTGTTTCTGTTCGATGTTACTTCACTGAGAGGCAGGATCACAGTGTTACATATATGTTTACTTCAGTAGACAAGATTTCAACATCACATTGTTATGTTATCATGAGTTTTGTCTGTAGTTAGCAACTTCATTAAATCTGACAAACTGTAACATACCTGGGGCTTTGCATTTACCAAAGTTAATCACACAGAACTATAATTTATAAAATATAAATCATTCTATACAAACTAATGTTTTCATTTTTCATTTTAACCACTTACTAGTTCCATTCAGGTAACTCAGATTTTAAGTCACCTGTGACTCAGTAGCCTTATCTGATTCTGCATCAAGCATAGATCAAGTCAGTGGGTACAGTTTTTCTAATTAAAAAAGAATCCAACATAATTAATATGTTATTAATGATTAACCAATAATTGACTGGTAAAAGCACATCAATCAATCAATCAATCAATCAATCAATCAATCAATCAATCAATCAATCAATCAATCAATCAATCAATCAATCAGTTAGTTTGAAATCTATATCCAATATTGTGCTTTGTACTCCAACACAACTCACACCTATACTTACTATGTCAAGACTCACAATGGGTGGGTGTTGTCTTTTTGTATCCTTTGGGCTCTGTACAGACGTCTCACTTCACTGATGTCACTGATGCTCTGTAGATGGTACCAGTGATGTTCCGGTGGTTTTAATCACCCGCTGTAGAGACTTCCTGTCCTGGGCTGTTATGAACCACACCAGTTTGTGACGTTTTGAGTCAGGATGCTTTCTATTGCTCCTCAGTAAAAGTTGTCCAGAACCTGGCATGGATTAAGTTCCTACATTCCTCTTTCTTTTAGTTATTTCATCATGTCTTATCTTTTTTTCCCACATTAGTTATATCTTTCTCTTTTACTCAACTATTCTTAACATTAAAAGATAAGATCTTTACTATATAGTTTGAGGTCAACTTGACATGTTTTACTATGTCTGAAGTTTAGGTGGCTTGACTTGTGACAGTTGTGGCTTTTGCTTAATCAATTTTGTTCTGAGTAAACGCATAGATTCGTGTAGTCACTGCAAATAGAAGCGTTGTATCCCACATACTGTCATCCAAAGCATGAAGGCGAAGAAAAATGTCATGGTAAATACAAAATATTTTCAAGTATTTAGGGTTTTGTAGCAGGTAAATATCCATTTGTTATTGTGAATATACTGTGATACTAGTATCTAATGGCAGCTGCCATTCAAAGAAATCCAGTGAGGGGCATCCAAATGTACACATATTCATCTTGTAGACCAGTGTAGCTGTTGGTCTGCCCCTGGATGTTATTCTTTAAAGAGCAACCCTGTGCTGCTCTAGGTTCAACTCCGACAGTGAGGGCTTCATAAATCTTCACTGTGACTGGAAGTTCCTGGCTGTGCAGGTCTGAGGGCGGCCAAAAGCACCAAAATGCTCAGGAAACTGCACTGCAGCTGCACCCAAGGATGCACAATAACATCAACACCGGCCTCAGCCACGGGGTCAAACACAGTCAGGAGGAGTGGTGTGACTTGTGGATGACATGGATGGGATAGTGTAGAAAACAAAGTCAGCTGCTGTCTGAGACTGGGACATGCTGCTGATAGTAGTAGTAGTAGTAGTAGTAGTAGTAGTAGTAGTAGCTGTCATTCAGAAAATAGAAATAGCTGAATTAATAGTTTAATTGCTGGTTTGGATGGTGCTTTCACCACATCAGACAGAATTCATGACTGCATAGCTAAACATTCAGCTGACTAATGGTTATTAACAGCATCAACCCACAGCTCTGTAAAACTGAACTCATTCTGTTAAGAATAACAAACCTGAGGTGGATGGGGAAGTTGGAGAGGAACTACGAGCTAGGCTGTCAGACTGTATGTGATGTACTTATGCTAGATGTTTTGAAAGATTGATCATGTTTCCGCCCTTACATGCAAAAGATGTGTTGCACTTTGGAGAAAAGCATTGTCCGCATCAATTGTCGTGAAGTATAACCACACTTTTGGACATTTGGCTGTCTCCATAATTTCCACTGCAGGGTGTCTGTGTCTATGTTTGTGCCAGCATGCATGAGACAGTGACAGCCCGCCCTGCCACCTGTATATCATGCATTTTGAATGTCAGACAGCCCATCACTAACATTTAAATCCCATCCTTTTTCATCACTGAAAAGAAAACATCTTGTCAAACTTGTCATCGTCTCACCTTAGTCATGGAGAGAAGATTGTTGATGAACATTTTTCCGTTCTAGTTTTAGTTAACGAAAATAACACTGATGCAGAGCTAAGGCTTGGCCACTCTGACTGCCCTCCAATGACACAGTAATCGTTGTCTATGACAACATGTTCTCCAGCAGCTTGGTCAGTGGTGTTAAGCTTCAAACTGCGACACTCTACCTGTCCTTTTAGTGTCAGTTTTCAATGTGAAGTGCTCCATCAAGTTAGCAATAATACATTGTATGCAAAATATAATTAGACTTTCAAAATAAAGGTTGCTGATAAACAGATCACATAATATGCCTGGTTAAGTTTAGGAAAAGATCAGTCTTTGAGTTGGAAAAAAAGAAAAAAACATGTTGATTATTTAAGTTATTTATGTGAGTGACTCACATAACAAAAACAAATCAATCTTGACTTTTGGCCACACTTTGGATGTAAACCCTGGTCTCTGTGGAAAAAGGTGTCCAAAGTTCACCCATCCAACACCTTTGTCAACTGAAAATACAAGTCAGCCACCACAATTAATGTTAGCATTTTTTGTTTGTACAAATGGATATGTTGCAACTTTCCTGTCTTTAGGCTCAATTTTCAATCTCATATTGCGACAATAATGATGATGTTATGGTTAGGTTTAGGCACACCACCACTTGTCCCAAGGTCTCTTTAAAAATATCCAGTTGTCACATTTAGAAAGGTTGAAACAGAGTCTCATACTGTAGTCAATGGCTTGGCAGCCTTCTTGTCTGTAACTCCAGCCCCATCCCCTCGACTTCTTGAAATCAAAGTCAGATAGAACTCATATGAGCATGACACGTTCTTTAGAAATGTGACATGTACATATTTGAATGTATCCATGGCATGTAGAAACGTCAACAGCAGTTACTGGGTGCTGGGCTGAGCGTATGTTCACAATTATAAGGGATCAGTAAGGGGCTTGAAAGAATTCAACTTCAGTACTTGATTCAGCTGCCATAAAATTACATCAAACCTCAAACATAGTGTTAGGACAGACTTCCAAATAGTGTGATGATTATGAAACACAGAATGTCTGAATATCAGCCTAAAGAAAGACCAAAACCACATATGATAGAGAGAAGATATCGTTAGTGTGTCAGTAACAGAAATGATAAACCCCCTGAAGACAATGTTTCCCTGTGGTATTTGGGGTTTTCCTTTTCCATAAAACACTTTCAGGCAGCCAAATGACACAACACACTTCAAAAATATTTCAAATCTACTCTGACATACTATCACTGTTTGGTTGGCAGGCACTCCGCTGTGTATTTCACTTGGCACACAACCTTCCATACTTCTCAGAAACACCCTGTCAGAAGAGTGAAATGATTTCAACAACAACATAAATTCTGCACTTATTCACCCTTCATTTTGATTGTAACATACGCTGGCATCACAGACAACTTTAAACAGAGCTCAGCCTGTTGTGTGTGAGGCTGGCTGATGAGATAACTTGTTCTGAGAGATGAATGGGTGGTCTAGACACAGATTTTTTTTCAATGCTGTAGTCATCCTTAGGGTGCAGCAAACCTGCCAGGGTCTTGCAGCTTATTTTGGAAATGAGGAGGAAATGAGAAAGTGTTGCTGAGCTGTTGAAGTGTATGGAATCTGGCAAACAAGCTGGCAGATGAGGCGATCCTGAGTCAGATGGAAACACAGATACAACAAAACAAAAGGAGTATCAACAACAATGCGGACTAAAGGCCTGTCCACACTGTAAATTGTAACAATAACTATAAAGACAACGATGTGAGCAACCCCACCAATGAACAATAAAGTTCTGTAAACAGTAGCGACGAGCATGTGCCGCACACTGCAGCTTGTCAGCAGAGATGAGGAGTTTGGAGAATCCAGTACAGAGCTGTCATTTTTTGAAGAGAACTTGTACTCAAACTTTAGGTCAGTGATCATTTTAACAGACATCAAATTTTAAAGACCCCTATCAGCGCTAAAGATCATATGTGTATTTTGCAGCCTAATATTATGAGTGTTTTATAAATATATAAGACTGAGGCACTCCTACCACATTCCTGCCACTCCTGCCACATTATTAGGTGGGAAACGGTCCCCAGTCAAGCTAAATGATGTCTCTGTAAATTCAGATGGATTCTGACTGGCTCTTATTGTTTCTATCATTCATCAAATCGTTCTGAAGTTGATCCCAACTTTCCCCACTGTCACTGTCGTTAACGTCTGCTCGAACTCAGTCTGTCAACCAATTTGTAAAATGATGTACTGATAGTTATGGTTCTTGGTGTGGATGACCCCTAAGAACCAGAGAGGCAACTACCACAGTAGATCCAGCAGGAAGTGAAGGTAAAGGTGATGAGCTGATGGGATACAGTTGAGCAGATTAGAGGTCCTAAAAGTTTAGACGGGTTCTAGACAAGCCAGTCGTTAATTCAGGCTATCTGAACCACCTTTTTGAAGGTCAAATTGAAGAGAGTGAGCACACATGACATGTTAGTAATAATACATATCTGTACTTTGTTCCAGCCAAATTTTTCATATTATGTGATTTCATGTGTGATATAATAAATAGTGTTGAAGTACTAACCACAGGGCTTTAGACCATTTGTCTTCATAACCATGACCTCAAAAACCTAAACTGCTGATCAAATAATTTTTTAATACAGGGTCATTTATGGTAAATATTAGGTCAATTTTATTTGCATATTTTGACCAAGTGGCAACCTCCAGGGTTCAAAGAGCTGTCTGCTCATCTTCACCTCAGTGAATTCCAGTCACCGATCTTCACCTCTTGACCATGTTTGTGGTGTTGATGTCTTCTGGATTATTTAAATACAAAAATCACACATATAGTATGTTTTGCTGTGTTGAACAGACAAGAGCGGAACAGAGGCAGGTGTTTTGGATAAAGGAGTGACCCTGTTACCAATAGCCAGCATACAGCAGCTGGAGCCAATGAGCTGTGAGGGGACAGCTGTGAGCAGAGTCTGGAGCTGCTGGAGGAATAAACATCCAGAATCGAGGAGACAAAATCCATGTTAAATTACGGCAATTCTTGAATTCTGCTGGATTGAAAAGTAATGTATTTCATAAACATACATAGAGAGAATGGTGAAAAAGTTAAGAAACTGTAGGTTAACAGACACAGACTGCATATCTGGTGAACAGCTTGGTGGTCAGAGTCAAAGATGAACACAAACGCAGACTCAGTGCTGGTTGTTGCTCGCTAACTGTGGCTATGTACAATTAAGTCATGTGGCAGTTCGGGTTAAAAAGAAACAACAACAACAACAAAAAAAAAACAATGGTCAAACTTACTGGAATTACTTGAATAAACACAAATGATTCCAATAGCTAACTAGGCTTACCTCAGCTCCACCCATGTGCCGCCTTTTTGCCAATTCTTGATTAGCCAGGAGCGAGGATAACATGGTGATGGTTGGTACCTCCCACTTCGAGTATCCTTTGGGCTCTTCAGAAACCTATGGATGTCATCACCTCTGCTATCTTCACTACTTATGCTTTTGACTGACAGAAAGTGTATCAGTAACTGTATGAAGATCATAAAAAGCTGCTATATGGGCAGTCTGGAATGATAGGAAATACACAGCATTAATAACTAATGTGATATTCCACAGCTCATAGTCCTGGTCCACAGGTAGAGTTGCAGACATTTCCTGCGTGGATTGTTGGGAAGTAGAGTTTTCGAAGTGAACCCCCCTGAGTGGTTCTGCTGGGAGTCTTAACAGCCACTGGGCTGTGGTGAGACCAGTATCTCTGGTAACATGAACACAATGAAGCTTTTATTGTTGGACAGAGAAGTTGATACTCTTTCCATTAAGTGCGTGTCTGTATCTGTTTTTGCACTTTGTTACTTGGCTTAGGGAGCTGGTTAGGATTTACTGCCTAAGGATTATCATGCAGGACACGATTCATAATAACAATAATAACACTGAAAGCAGTAGCTGAGAAGGTTTGAGAAGCAAACCTATTCTGAATGTAATGTTATGATGTTTGAATAGCAGCTGTAATTCCTGGCATAAGGACATAGCTGGAGAGACTCTCAATAATCTGCTAACGAGAGGTGGTTTTTGGGGTTGTCGATTTGCAGCTGCACCTGGCTGATAATGGAAGTGAGTGAATAATATATTTCTACAGAAGTTACTTGGTCAGCCAAAGAAGGATGTTCATGTAAAGAATGCAAAGAACATGAAGAAATATAATACACTGGTACATACATAATAGTGTACAATATGAACAGTGTAATGGCAATGTATTGTTATAAATAAATAATAAATATGGGTAGGGAATTTGCCTCATTAGTGCAAACCAAAATGAGCAATGGGTTATATGTAGTCTTTTTTGCACAGTGCACAAGGAAGGGAAGTCTACTGGGAGCAGTGCTGGTTGGGGAGTTTGACAGCAGCAGGAAGGAAGGACCTGTGATACTTGTCCTTCACACACTTGGAGCTGCTCAGTGCGGTGATAGTGACCTGAAAGATTTAAGATTTAAAGGGATAGTTCGGGTTTTTTGAAGTGGGGTCATATAAAGTACATATCTATAGTCGGTCTGTTCCCTACCTATAGAGAGCCGCTCCAGCCCAGATGCTCAGCTTTGTACTGCAGTGAACGGGGTCCAGAGAATAAGCGAAATAAACCACCTAAAACAAGGCTCACATTAAAAAAATATGACAGTTCAAGTGTACGTTGTATAGGGAAAATTAACACCGCTTTACATCGCCGTCACACCGCCCTTTCTTTTGGCACTACATTTTCTCAACCGTAGAACCTCCGTATCCCTACGCAGTTGCACTAATGCGGAGAGTTTAGTTTAATTTTTATCTAAAGTAAACCTCTCGTCCAGCATCTGGGCCTCGCACTGTATTCCGCTGCTCGCAGATCAGCTGTTGCCCAGTTCGCTAATGTGTAGGGATACGGGGGTTCTACCTATTTCCAATTCTGACAGACTGGGGCCTGCCAGTCAGAAAGTCTACGAGCCAGTCACAGATGGTAAGATGCAGATCAAGTGTAGACAGTTTGTCAGTGAGTTTGTGGGGGATGACTGTGTTGAAGAGCGTCCTGATGTCAGAGCCTTTACTTTCCAGGTGGGAGAGGGAATAGTGAAGAACAGCAGCGAGAGCATCTGAGATGGACCTGTTGGGCTGGTAGGCGTTTTGCAGGGGGTCCAGGGTGTCTGGTATGCTGCTCTGAAAGTGGATCAGCGCCACTCTCTCAAAACACTTCATAATGACTGGAGTGAGTACTACTGGCCTGTAATCATTTATGCAGATGAGTGGGCTCTTCTTGAGGAGGGGAACGATGGTTGTCGTCTTGAAGCAGGCGGGAACGGTGCTGTGGCTGAGGGAAAGGTTGAAGATGGATGTGAGAACATCAGCCAGTTCGTTGGAGCATGCTCTGAGAGCCCGCCCAGCGATGGGACTACTTCAGGGGATGAGACTCCTTCACTGTCAGCGATGACAGCTTATCCAACATCCTGCTCTCTTCCAACACCAGCTCTGAGTCAAGAGGGCATCCCAGGATGGAGCTGGCCTTCTCAATAATTTTGTGGCTGATGGCCACCACAGAGTCATAGCAAGCGGTTAGGAGTACCCCCTGCACTCCAAAACTACCTGAGCTTCCTCAGCAGATGGAGTCTGCTCTGACCTTTCTTATAGGTGGCTGCAGTGGGATCAGCCCAGTCCAGTTTATTGTTCAGGTGAACTCCCAGGTACTTGTAAGATGTCAATGCAGTGCTTACCAGGTGATGAATGTTTAGTAAGTATATAATAAATATTCAAATGTCAGCTGGAATGGGTGCTGATAGCTTGCCAGCTGTAGACTGCAGCAGGCTCTATTGCCACCAGCCGTCTGTAGTCATTTTCACAGTGAAAATAAATGTAACCTTTGTCCGTCCTGTATGTGCAAAAACAAATTAAAAGTTCTTACTTTTGATAAGGTTAGCAAATGATCTTCTACATACTGTGAAGGACAAACTCATTTTGATATAAAAAACTGTAAATTACACACTTAAAGCCTGAAATTTTGTGACATTGTTTCATTTTATTATATTTTATTGTGTTAATTTTGCAATGTTTGTTTGAAATTGTAGTTTATTGTTTTGCCGTATCAAACTCTTCACTCTCTGTAACATTCATGAAGGATTAATTACCCATTAATTAATGACCAATAACTTATCTATGGATGCAAAATACATCTGTGGTTAAAATTCTGACAGTGTATAAACATAAAGGGTCAAAAATAGCCTGCTCCACACAGTGAAGTTCAGACTATGAACAGTATGTAAGGATTAAAAAATTATTCATGAACAAACATTTGGTCTTATACTTAATGTATCAGACCACTTTAACTTATTTGCTGTTTTTTGGATGTAACTGCAACTTGAGTAATCAATTATAACCTACCTATTTATAAATGGCAACATGAAACGTAGTTTCTACCCATTTAGCCAAATGGAAACAGGTGAGATGGTCAACTTTCTTTGCAGAAAGATCAGAGTCAAGCATCATGTCTGATGTGGTATGCACAGAGGACAGTTGATTATCAGTCATCTTGATCTGTATCGAGAATTGCTGAAGTCCACTTATCACTCCATCTGGACAAACGCTGTTGTAACGTGTTGCTTGAGGTGAGTGAGGCCAATTGTCCAACTGAAAAGCAGACAGCGCCCTCTGTTTGAATTAAGCTAAATAGCAACCCAGACTCACTGTAGTTGTTCGCCTTGTGCTGCCTCTTACAGATTTTTTTTTTGGAGTTTTTGTCCGTGTTTTTGAGGATGTCGTGGGCAGGACTGAGATGGGCCATAGGCTGGAACTGGCCCCTCAAGATGTTATTTGGCCTGTGTGTGTTCTAGAACCACCTCCAACACACCTGGAACCCTTGCTATAACCACCAGAACCTCATTGAAGACCCTTTTTGAAATGAAACATTCTGAATTTTCGCAAGGACCCTTTCACAACATCAGCAACTATTAAAACCTTGTGATGTACCATTCAAAACAATCCAAGAATCCTGAGACTCATTTTAGAGAGCTTAAAACAAGGGTCCCAGACTAGTCTGCCCGTACATTAAGTACCCATGACTGGTTGATATTATCTGAGGAAAGTAATTGCTGACACACCTTTCCAGGACAACTCCAATAGTAAACAGACACAGTTTGAGAGATGGGTGACAGGATGTAGTAAACTTGAATTCATGCAGTGTTTCATTTCAGTTTATGGTGTCCCTGGTTGTTTGTTTTTATACCTCTGGGCTCAATGAAGGTTGTATATCATCACTGTTTAATAACACCTCTAGAAATGTTGAACCACAATGAATGGCTCTAGTGTTTACCTTTCCTTTAAAAGTAGTGTCAGGTTTTTACAGAAACCATTTGTTGAGCAGAGTGTGGAGCTGATACCCTCAGTGGTTAGGCCATATGGGCATGGACATTGTATGGACAGTCTTTGTCTTTCAGACGGTGTTTACTGTTACGGTCAAAGAGGGACTTAAACACCCCAGAATATTAAAAACATTCTTGAACACTGTGTATGCTGTGTGACCACATTTGCAACTTTTCCAAGTGACTGAGCTGGAAGACACGGTGAAAAGGCTATTTTCATAGTATTGTGATAGGGACTGATGCAAAAATTGTCTGTCTCTCGACTGTATCATTGTTATCCTATTGCCCCAAAACCTCACACTCTTTGGGAAATAATATTGTCCATCTTTTGTGAAGGGGCATCGGGTAGACCTTCTTGTTGCCCTTGATGGGCTCTCCAAGAATGGTTACAGCAGTGAAGACCATCCCATGCTGTGAGGGCCCATTAAGCTGAGAGGATGTGGTCATGGATAGCTGAGTGTGTCGATCTTGATCTTTGCCTCTCAGGAGCAGCACAGAGAGCTGGGGGTGTTATGACTGGGCCTTCCTGCCCTTTTCCATGCTGACTTCCGCTCACAGAAGAGCTTTGTTTCTCCTACTGGAACCTCCATCACATCCAGCCAGGCTGTCTATGTAACGTCCCTCATACAACTGGAAAGACAACTGCTTCTCTCATGTCAGCATTTTTAGTTGGACTAGTAGGACAATCCTTGACCATTACCCTTGCTCTCCTAACCCATCCTATACTTTAGCCAAATGTTTGTTGATCATCCTCACGCCTGCACAAAGTCACAATCCTCTGACAAGCACTCATAGATTTTGTGTGTGTGTATGTGTGTGTGTCATAGAGAGAGTCTGTCTACCAGATGTGGAGCAGTGAGAGTCCCTCTCTGTAGGCGGTGGGTGTTGCTGAATGTGTCGGCAGCCATATGGACAAAGGGGTTTGGAAACATCCCATTACAAATCATATATCAGAGAACTGACAGGCTCAATTCTGGAATATTTTGTTTTCAGCCATAAGTGCAGTTGCTCTAAAAGTTCTCTGGGTTGTTTTAGCCCCTTATGGACCTTGTATTGTCAGGGATAATATTTTGATTGGAAATGAGAAAAACAAAACGAAGTTCACAAGAACACATAAACATGGTTACCAGCGTGTGATTACTGATATCTGGTTTATCGGACAACAAATGTAATCTAGGTCTATTACATTAACTTAAACTGAAATCTTATGCCAAGATCTGTTTTTTTCCTGTCAAATAATGCGATCCGATCCGATCTGATAGAGCGTATACATGCACGAGTAATGCGACTATCAATCGAATAATCTAGGTGTTTTGATCCGACTATGAAAAATCTGATCTGGTCCGATTTTAGTCAGACTAAGGTGTATATATGCATCTTAAAAATCATAGTGGGACTAACCCAGTAATTCATTTTTTCTTGAGTGTCATGTAAACGCACTGACTGATGATTAGGCCTATGGCTCACTGATGAAAGCCCTTGCATTTGCTGAAATACCAGAGATCAGTGTCTGTGGCGACTTTCCCAGAGCATTTCACAATTGGCACACAGTAACTGATGTGTTCAACCAGCAGTGGATTCAGAAATCGCTTTATACCTTTAAGCTTGTGTTAAGACTGATAAACTTTATTGTGATTTCTTTGGGGGTGATGTCCAGGATACATATGCAATAATAATATCATTACAATAATAATAATAATAATAATGTTCAATATCTAGGGTCACAGATATCGAGCTCTGGCAGGGACCTGCCAGTTTTTAATGGCTGAAATACTGCAGTGGGTGCTGTACATGGATTGCAAGTTCCCAACACTTATGCTTATGTCCACGTAGTTACTTTTCTACTGTTAGCAGGTGATCTAAATAACTGTGTGAGGGGAAATTTTCCAGCTTTTACGGCATCTCTACAGGAAATCCAGTATGAGCTTCTGTTTTGCCCTCAAGATCAGCACACAGGTCATGTAACTGAAAACTATGAACTGCCGCATCTGGAAATCTTCCATATCTCCACTTTAACTTATGTATGAACATATATTACACATGGTTATGAGAATGATGTTAGTTAAATACGTTAGTAAGTATAAAGAACTCATCCTTGACTTGTCCATCTCATCCTTCTTCCTATACATACTTTCTGACTTGTTTGTCCTACTTCTCCTCACATCCACGTCCACATTGAACGTTATGGCATGATGTGGTTGGATGTTAAGAGAGGACGTCAGATTGCAGCCGGTCAAACATGTGCTCACTGCTGAATAGAATGGATGAACTTGAGTTCTTCACTATCAAATTTGACTCTGCCTACCATAATATATATATATGTATATATACACACACACACACACACACACACACACACACACACACACACACACACACACACACACACACACACACACACACAAACACACACGTTTTGTTTAGTTGAAATTTGGCTGTCTGAAGACATTACCAGGAAGATACCAGGAGAAAAGGGAAATAAATGGTAGGACAGCTCTGCATGGCTGTGAATGACAGATGGAGCAACCAACTACACAGTTGGGGAGACCGTCTGCTCAAGACATTATGAAATTATGGCTTTGTCTGTATGTCATTTTGTCTGTATGTCATTTTGTGCCAACATTGTCATATCAACAAAGCAGGCCATACTTTATCCTAACAACAAGCCTGGGTCACCAGAGAGCTGAAACACTGTCTCAACCTTAAAAAATAGCATTTATACAGGTAGACAAAAAACAGTGAATGAGCTGAAATGGGAGCTTAAGCATAAGACCAAGCTGGACATGCTCCACTCCAAAAATTATATGGAGGAGCACAAAGACCAGCTGAGAGACAGTGCCCAGACCCTGCCGGCTTTGCAGAGCAGCTCAACACCATCTATGCCAGGTTCAACAGCACTGACACTACGTAGGATTGGACGGCAACCAACACCAGCTACGCCCCTGCACCAATCATTACGGAGGAGTAGAAGGTTGTCTCCATCCCCACTAAGCTGCCAAGGAAAGGAAAAGCCCTTGGACCGGATGGGCTCAAGGATCGTGTGTTGAGCGAGTGTGTGGCCGAGCTGGGCCATGTGGCAGCTCAGCTTTTCCAGCTGTTCCTGGCATCCAGCTTTGTCCCAAGGGCATGAAATGAGACAACTATCATCCCTGTTCCCAAATAGCCTCATGTCAAAACCACGAACGATTTTGGATCTTTGGCATTCACCTTCATTCTCCTCTGCAAGAGCATGGGGCTGATGGTCACTGAGGAATTAGCACTCAGGTGGACGAGAGCTTGGACCGTGTGCAGTTCATAAACACAAACACACTTCCACCAACGACTACAAGTCAACACACCACAGAATTTATTGATTTAGGATTTTTTAATAGGACAGACCTCAACATGTTAAAGCTGTAGTCTGTAACTATTTTTGTTATATTTGCTAAAATTGTCATTATGATCTAACAGTAGAATAAGATACAGGTCAGCTGTGTAAAAATCCACTGTCTGTGGTTCCACCCAGTGACTGTAATTTGATTTGCAAGAATCCACTACTCCTGGATCAGCACAACCAATCGGAGCCAAGAGGAGTGTCTGAGAAGTTACAATCATGCACGTCCATATGCTACTGCCCCCCCCCCCACCACCACAGGTACAATACCTGCTCTTACCTGGCCAGATAGGTTCAAGCTCAAACTCAAACTGTAAACAATGGCAGACAGCAGAGGGGGGGCGAATGCCCCACCATTGCCAACGTCAAAAAGAAGAAATAAAAAGACTGACGAAGAAAAGCAGTGTAAAAACAGAGAAGTGGACTGAGCCAGAAAAAAATCTAGGATAAATATTGGAGCGTCACTTCAGAGGTGGAGAGACTAGCAGGATTTGTAAGGACTCAAGAGCAATGCAGAGTTGGCCAGTTTTCTGCAGGACAAGTAAGGACCTCTGCTAGATATATGTTTCATTCTATTTTTTAACCACAAGGCTTAGATGTGGTTTCAGCAAGACTCACAATAGCGCATATCTCCAATGTTGCAGACAAGCTACGTAGCTTGTTGGTAAATCTAGTGCAATCTCTTTCAAGTGACCAGGCAGCTATAATGTTATTTTGTGTTCAGTATGCTCTGAAGTGGTTGAATTGATTTCGAGAAATAACGTTACACATGTTTCAGAAAGGCAGCATGACAAAAATGTTGCACTGGTGATGATTAGCTGGTAACTGTCTACCGCAGTTTGGGGAATATTGTTTGTTACTCAGGATATCTACAGTGATCATTCATTGTAATTTAGTTGTATTGGTCAGAAATTGAACAATCGGGGCTGATGTGGTTGTTATTTTGAATGTGCCATCTTGATCTGACATCCTCTGTTACTGTGGTTACAAACTGAGGCTCCTCTGTGGGAGGGGCTTTGCAGGCAGGGCTACAGCAGCAGAGAGGAAGAAGGAGGGACCTGGGACCTGTGCTCATTCAAATATTCTGGCTAAATCTACTTTTTTACATAACTCCAGACTGCAGCTTTAATGGTTTTAAATCCACCAACATTGTTTTAAATACTGGGGTCCCACAGGGCTGTGTGTTGTCACCTATCCTCTTCTCCGTATACATAAATTAAATAGCCTGCAATAGCAATGGACTGATACTCCTCCAATATGCAGATGATATGGCCTTAGTGGCTTGTTTGACAGATGAGCTCTACCTATCCATATAGGCAGTATGTGGACTCCATGGCCCACTTATTTCAGAATACTCACCCAAAACTAAGAAGCTGTGCATCTGCTAGCCCCCAACCTCTCTCTGGACTGCTCAAGCTGGAGGGGCAGGTGGTGGAAAAGACATAACATTGCATCTTTCTCACTGAAAAAGAAAGAAAAACTCAACTGAATTATCAAACATGCAGCTAAGATGCTTTGTCATGCTGTCTGAGCCCTAACCAAAGGTATTTTTCTGTCACTGTGTGAATCTTGAATCTTCCTTCTTTGCTGCTGTAGTAATTAGTACAGCTAGTAGAAGTCGGTGCCTAAACATAAACATAAACATAAATGTGGGTCATAATATCCTGTTTGGTCTTTTTTCTGATGAGTATTCTACTGTAACTTTCCACATCCTGACACATCACAGGACATTACCTGCATCATATCCTGTTGTGTTGTGCTGTGTCTTCTATCCTATCGTGCCATTGTTTCACAGGCTTCAGCAAGACTGCGGGCAAATCAGATTTGAGAATAAAATTAAGCCAGAGTCTCATCTTCGGAAATTGGAAATAAATTGCATTTCAAACCACCTCCAAATGTGGCTCAGATCGAGCTTGCAAAAGTTTCAGGGTTAGGGGTAAGGGTAAGTGCGTTTGGGCTAACCCTTGTATTGCATTATGTCAGGTCATGTTGTGACATATCATACTGTAATGATTTCATTACATTGTATAGCAAAATATGGATCCATATTGTGTTTATCCATTAATTGTCACAGTTTGGCAGAACAGGTCACCTGCTTACTTGCCTGCCCTGTCACTCGACTTACCTGTTGACACATCTGCAACTCATTACTAATGAACCCAGTATATATACTCCAGCCTCACAGACACTTATTGCCAGATATTTTAACACTAAAGTAAGACTCTCCAGCACTTCTCTTCAGACTGATTTTCTGTTGCCGACTCTGCCTGCCTCTGTCCAACCTGCCTCGTCTGATCCCTGGTAAACTCACCTGCCTTCCATCTCCAACTTTGCGATTTTCCGCTGCTTACTTGGATACTGTTTTGGCTGTGGCTGCCTGGTGAAAACTCTCCACTTCTACCCTACACAGTGAGTTTTCTATTCAGCTTCCCTGTGACTACCTGGTGTAATGAGACTCTCGCTGTGTTTCCTCACTTGCTGCTGTGAGTGTGCCGTGTACATGTTCACCCGCTTGACATCCACCTTCGCAAACTCATTGTCTGCTGTTATTATAGCCCTTTCTCTTTTGAGCTGCAAGTGTGTTGGGGCAAAGTCTTCTGCACACCCGGCAATGATACTGCCCGATTCTGTCTGCCATATCGGCAGATCTGCCAGAGACTTTGTGAAGAGACATTTCTGTTATTTTCACTGTGCTCTGTTTCTGCTGAGTCTGATTATTAAACTCCACATACCACTGTTCCTGGTTTCCTATGTGTTGCATTTGGGTCCTAAAACTGCACTCTACAATAATATTGTATCATAACATATTATAGCATCATGTATCACTTTGTGTTGGATAATTTTTGCAATGAATTATCAAAATGAATAAGTGTTTGTACCATTTTTAATTAATGATTTGCTTCAACTCAAAACACGTGGAAATGCATTATTATTTTTCAAAAGCGATGCTACTTAATGATATCCAAAAAAACTCAATGAACTCCTGTTAGAGTGGATAATGAACGGTAAAAGTTAATGACTAGGACCAGTTATCTGTAACATTGTGACAATTTTGTTAAATTAAGGGAGTCAAGCAGGCCTGAAGTGTCAGCTCCAAATCCAATCACTCCAACATGTTTATTTTCTATAAAAGGGGAATTGAACCACCAAATGAAAT
This sequence comes from Sparidentex hasta, assembly GCA_030272975.1. Classification (NCBI taxonomy): domain Eukaryota; kingdom Metazoa; phylum Chordata; class Actinopteri; order Spariformes; family Sparidae; genus Sparidentex; species Sparidentex hasta. The sequence continues at coordinate 22,339 of JARJLU010009911.1, read as the reverse complement.
ACTGTATGACCAGACAACACTGTCATGAGTGATAATGTGTGGGAAGATTGCTGTCAGGAGTTTGGGCAGTCACAGCTTGTGAAAGAATCCGGTGGTCCAACATTTACAATCCAACAATGCCTCTGTGGCTCCTACAGCTTGCTCCCTGAAGACGAGTCCATCAGGTCCTATTTACTCACAATTACACACAGGATCAAAGTATGCATTTTGTAGGTGTACTAAGCTTATTTTCCTTTAGACTGATCCCGATTGGTTTAGCTTTAGAACTACTGCATTGGTGCATACTACTTTTAGTTTAGAGTATGAACAGAAAACGTAGGTAAACTAAATTCATTTCAGCTGTGTAGCAGAACTGAATCATGCGGACAGTAGTGGGTGTGGAGGTAACATATAACAACCTTCCTTGGCAATCACATTTTATTCCGAAGGATTTGTTTAAAACAGTCATCAGCTCCTCAGGCATTTCTCTTCCTCCTAATACCACACCTCCCAGTTTCCTCTGTAATCCTCCAGTGTGAGAGACAACCGATGGATTGTCCAAGCAAATGTGCTCCAACCACTTCCAAAATTCACTGAATTTTGACACTGATAGATTCCTCCATATCTCTTGTGTGATCCTGGCAGCTGCTGAGGAGCAAAGCTAAAGGAGTTTGGTGAGAAAATGCAGGAAGGACCACTGTTCTTCATCTGGGAAAAAAGACTTGACTCCTGGCTCAGACTGCTCTGAGGCTGAGCTATTTAGGGTTTCCTCTGTTTTACTTCCCTCAACCTTTTGTTATGCTTGGTAAGAACACTGACAGCAAAGAAATTAGCCATGAGAAAAATATGTTTGAATGTTAGCGAGAAAATATACATGTGGGTTCTGCCTGAATGAGCCTGGATTGCTTGGAGAAAAGTAATATTTTAAGTATCTTTAGAGGAATATATATGTGAATGTACAGTATTTTTCAAGGATTATTGAATGGACTTCAAGGCTATGTTCATACTACAGGTACAAGTGGCTCAAATCTGATTTTCTTTTTCACCTGTGACTCACATATGGTTTGTTTTGTTTATGTGTTAGTTATGACAGCCTGAACCATAAAATAAGAACACTACAATTCTGTTCTAGCCAGTTTTAATATGTGGCCCTAAAAGTCATGAAAGTTGCAGTGTGATCTCAGTATGAACATATAGTGTAAGTGTAGATTGAATAATTAATCTGAAATTTTAGAATTATGGCTGTAATTTAGGTAAGTGTGTTTTAGTTTAGTTTTAGTCAAATATTTACTTACATCTGTGCAGCATGTAGAATACATACATACATACATACATACATACATACATACATACATACATACATACATACATACATACATACATACATACTTTCAGCACCATTTGCTAATTTTGCTCAATAAACCTTAAAGAACTGGGCTGTGTACTGTGTACAATGTGTTGTTTGCATAAATTCTTACTGTGTAACAACCATTAGTCTGTATTGTCCTTATTCTATCAAAAAAATAAAATAAATGAAGACTACTATCCGTCCAGCTGTATTTGATTGACAGCACTGGACTGATCAAATAAACCTTATTCAGCAGCAAAAACAAATCACGGTCTTTAAATTGAATGGCAGCCCAATATGTGATAGCCTATGAGACCTGCTGTATTATTTTGGATGAATACACAGCACCATCTCCTGGTGACAGAAGTCAACTGTATTTAATACACACACACACACACACACACACACACACACACACACACACACACACATATATATATATATATATATATATATATATATATATATACACACATATATATATAGGTGGGTAGTCATCAAAGATAATCTGTAACACATCAAAAATGAACATAGAAATTATCGTTGTTAAAAGCTTTTAACAATTACATTATAGTTATGTGAGCAGTAATAGTCCCTCTATAGTTAACAGTTATATAGTTATAGTAACAGAATTGGCGGCTGATGGAATAGTTGATATGCACACAGACAACATATTAAAAATATGACTTCATTAAAAATGTTTTATTAAGTATAACGCAATGAGTAACTGTGTCAGGAGATATTGTGAGATCCTCTGCAGGTGTGTTAATAACTTGACACTACATTTATCAGTCTTCATGTACAGCATACTAAGTCTATAAATACCATGTAAATATAAAACTATTAAACAACCATCTTTACAACTACCTAGATACTTTTATTTCAAGGATTTGCACATTGGTAGCATAAAATGTGTCATGATCCTAGGTTTTATTGTCTCATTTACAGTTTATTTTGAAACCATGCCTCTTTTTGCTCTTCAGTGTTTTTCCCTCTTACTGTTTCCCCTCGTTAGTGTGCCTGAGGATATGGTCTTTGTTCACCCTCATGTGTTTGTCAGTTCATTCCGTCCCTCTGTGACGGTTCCTGATACTCCGTCTTGGTCCGTCATTCCCCGTGTTGCCTCCCAGCATGCTCGTCTAGTGTTTCCTCCAGTCTCTTTTCCTGTGTCTCCCCGTCGGTATGTTTCGATTTTGTTTGTCTTTGATTTGAACTTTCCTGTTGCACTTGCGCTTTTTTATTTGCTACTTTGTTTTTTAGTCCTCGACTGATTTTTGTTTTTCCTAGTTGTTTCCCCTTATCCTGCCTCCCATGTGTGTCTGCGTTTGGGTCCTCATCAAGTTTCTCCCTTAAGTGTAACAAAATGGATACTACATTCATGTGTTGAAAGCATTACAAATCACTGCAACACACACAAACCAGTTTTCAGCAACAAAACAGAGTCAATGTGGCAGGCTTCTTTATTTATTTATTTATTTATTTATTTCATAGCTTAGGACGCCTAAGAAAACTTGGACAAGATGCTACTAACTAAGCTAACTACCTTATAAACATCTCATATGGTTTAATATAGATAACTGTTGAAATAATTAAATCAATAAGTAATTACAGACGTCTGCAGTAAAAATTGGGGTTTCTTCTCTTAAATCTCATTATTCATAGCTAATGTTCAGCAGATACGGAGATGTGCATCAATTCATGGTAACTGAGCTAGCTAACTAAGCTAGCTAATGCTAAACAGGGAAGGAAGCACAGATGTACTCATGGGTTAGAGGCTTGTTAACTAATGTCAAAACTCACCTGAGGATGACACCAACAGGTGAACTGGAACTGTAAAAACAAAACAAAAAAAAACCTACACCAAGAACCTGGATACAGCTTTGGAGATAGACCTCCTCAGTAACCTACCTTTTATTTTTTAGTGATATATCTTTTAGGTGCAGTACAAGTGATGTGAATGTGAACATACAGAGGAAGAGACAGAGGAAGAATAATATGAACTTTAACTGCAGAATTTATTGCGGAAGGAGAAAATAAAGGGACTAACAGGGAGAAGATTGGTCGGGTATGAAACTGTATGGAGTGAAAGAAGGCATGGTATATTATATTTTATATTATATTTGATAAGTAAGTAAATGAATGGCAGGCCTCTTTAGATGGAGATTCATCAAATCATCAGCATTCTGCGCCAGATTACAGATTACCACCTAAGAAATGCAAATCAAGATCGCATAGCACCACTACAGCGTACACTGTCGAACTCTCAACATAACCCTGTGGCAAGCGAGTCCATGTTAGCTGCCATCCTTTAAAAGTGAATGCAAACAGATGTTGGCTATCTGGATCCAACAGGAAAGAAAAGAAAAGAAAGCTGAACACAAATGGCAAAAGTAGCTTTGTTGTATTTTGAAACTGGGGGCAGTGATGCCAAGGATGAAACTGGTATCTGGCACAGTAGGAGTTGCGGGAACTAGAATGTTATTTATAGCTAGCAAATCTTGTACAAATCTCTATTTGCAAAAGTGTTGCGCAGACTTGTGTCGCTATCAACACTGCCTGATTCAAGAGGGACTGAATTACATCCTCAATTCTGGCAGTTGATCTATGTGGCAAATTGTACACTGTGATCACTGGCAACATAGCATTAGCTTTGAGTGTCTAGCGATAGGGAGGAACAGATGTTACAAATTCCACATGGTAGCCCACAAAATAGCAGGTACCTTCAGAAAGGTCCGACTGGGGTCCCAACTGAGATAAGGGGGTGGCTGCAGATACACAAATGTGCTCTGTGTCAGCGTGAGAGATTTTGTTAGTTTAGAGTCTCCCAAGGCTGTCACCGTGTGTGTTCTTTCTGTAGCGGCTTGTATCATAGAAAAGCATTTTATCACCATTTCACTGACTTGTTTTGGTTCAAAGCCTGCCGTTTGGGGAAAATTACAGACACACCCTTAGGGACCCATCAGTAGCAACTGTTCACTTATCACACGATCGTGTGTGTTTAGATACAGATAGCATACACTTTTGTATTCTTCTGTATGTTTGACTGCAGCAACACAACAACAACGGAATGTGTGACACTGAGAAAATGTTAATCAAGTTAAACTATGGCAAAGTCCAGCAAAACATACAATAATGTGAATACTGCAAACGCTGCATTGTTTGAAATGCTCTGTGGTCTGGTAGAGTTAAATACAGTCCATCTGGAGTACAATGAATGGTGGCATGTAGCTTACACAACAAATCTTTTCCCATCAATTTTTCTGTAATTGTCCTTTCTTCCTCTTCATCAAATTCAAGGTGCAACTTTTCAGATGGTTAGTACAGGGTTCGTTTTGAGTCACATTCATAGGAGTGGGTCAGACTGAGCTTATTTCTCAAGGTGAAATAATCAAGCAAATCCGATGTCCTCTCTGCGGTTGACCAAGTCAAAATAATTTGCTGTCAAACTACTGATTCTAAACTTAACCTCTTAAACTCAATACAGTTGTTAGGGGTCCATTTCCTCATATGCAGGCAATGCAGAAAATAGAAAAGGCTTTAAGTAGAACCCCAACCAGCTCCTCTAAAAATATCACCAAGAAATAGAAGTAGCACCCTCAGACATGCACAGACACACACGTCTTCTTTCTATTTCTGCATGCCTCAGACTAATCAGGGCAATTCATCTACTGTTCAGACACCCACACATCTTGAGGATAATATGCTGTCAAGGACTGCTTTTGCTTACTCTCCATTGTATGCACCTTACAAGTCACCTTTTCTGTAGATACATGACATTATGTCTCTTAGCATTATTTCATTCAAGTTAAATTGACCTGTTGGGTAGTGCTGTCAAAGCACTGTAAGCAAGGCTTTTGGGTATTGAATGAGTCATTCAGTGTTTTGGGATAATGCACATATTTGCTTTGTTAAAGAGACTGAGATAAGGGGATAAATACCACTCTCCTGTGTGTGTGTTCAATAAAGGCGGAGTCAGGACCTAGCTTACCGAAGGACTGGAAGCAGGAGGAAACGGCTTGCCTGGAACTGCCCAAACCAACACTAGCTCCTGGTCAAGATGTTGCATCTTGTTTGTTTAATCCATACACAGTGTATTTTTATGGTGAGACAGTGCTGGGATTATTTTTGACTGAGTGTGTTTTTTTAATTAGTAAAGAGCAGAGCTAATGGCTTCGTCATGTTTACAGCTCAGCTAGGTCCTGACTCTAGCTTCATTCTTCAGGCATGAGATTCCTATCTGTACTTTCTCCCTTACTCTAAGAAAGTGAATAAATAAACAGTATATATATTTCCCCAAATCTTGAAATTTAAGGACTGTATTATCCAAAGATATGTCAAAATATATCTAATGGTAAATGGACTTGCATCTCTATATTTTCACTTTTACGGTTTACTGATCACTCAAAGGGTTTTACAGCACTTGCAATTAGGGGTTCAGTATCTTGCTCAAGGACGCCCTAACCCTTTTACCCTTCAACATGCAGCTGGTGGGAACCAGGATTCTAACCATTGACCTTCTGATAACTAGACAACCCGCTCTACCCCCTGAGCTACAGCCACCACAAATCTCTGCACCATGCGTAAAATATATAGTTGGGCATGAAATTGGCAATATAAAAAAGGCTCAAAGGAAAAGTTTAGCACTTTTGGCATTTTTGTCTTTGGCAGACAGATAAAATGATTGATGCCTAAGACTCTAAGGTAAAGTTTTGTAGCTGGCAGACCCAAAAGCATTGAACATAAGGCTGGAGTAGAGTTTAACAAGTTTATTCACTAAAATGGATTTTGACAATGATAAGAGCAGGCAGGTGAATTGCTTGAGCCAGGAGCGAGAGTGGAGTGATAGGGGTTCCAGTGTGAGACAGCAATTGCCGGTGATATAGATATAGGCAGTTGGGTTGATTGCTGAGTTGAGAATTAGCTGAAGGTATCTGCACGTGAGCCAAGCAAAAAGACGATTTCACAAAACATGAAAAATCCACACTGCGTGAAAAAGCCTGAGATACTATCCTTAGTAAAGGCTTGTGAGTCACTGGATGAGATGGAACAATCTGGCACTGCAAAAAGGCAAAGAACAGGGTTATGTAGAGCCAGCTGATAAGTTATCATACACAGGTGTAGCCACGCACACTAGGGGGATCAGGTGAAGGAAAAAAGGGAGGGGAAAACACAACAGGGAAAGAAAACAAAATTGTACCAGTACACACCAACTGACTGCTGGGTGTTGCACTAGACCAGTATCAATCTTCTCATTTAACTCTGTTAGAAATCAAGCTGGAGACCATGTTGGGATGGGACCACACCTGCCACAATGAATGTTAACGTGTTGACTTTCAACATGTAATAGTGACTACAGAGTAGTCATTACTACATTATTACAACCAATGAGTAAAGGAGTTCCACCAGGCATTTTGGGCCTCATGAAAACACTGAGCCCCATCACCATAGGCAACGTAAACCCTGCATACTTGTTGTAACCACATCTCCGGGACCCAGTCGACCCAATCAAAGATTTACATAACTCTACCTAAGCAAATGTCTTGTCTACGCAAGAGTAATTTGCTCTATAAGATATGTGCTAAAGGCCATCTTTTACTGTCATAATGTAATTTTGATTGTAAAATTACTGAATGGAAAATTTGTTTTAAAATATGATCATAACTGTGTGAACATATGAAAACAAAACAAATAAACAACAAACACAAGACTTGAACAAACCATGACGGACCACTGTTTTCTTACATGCTCTTTTGAATACACACAACACTTTTCCAAAAAGGTAGCGGAGCTACCATGGGGCGCCCGTATCTAATGGTGATACCTCGAGACACATGTACCTAATGTTATAGTGTGGTCTATGACTTCAAGTCTCAAACAAGTCGCTCATAATATTACGTGTATGAGGACTTCCGGGAGAGGCCATGTTCAAGACAGACGCATAGTTTTTCAATTTGCTTCAATTGGCCCTAAAATCATTTCTCCACCCGGAAAATTGTACTTGCCATCTTTAAAAGGGAGGAAAATGAGCGTTAAGATAATCACAGAAAGGCCACAAGAGTTTACAAAAGCAGGTAACTGGACAATCAACATTGGAGTATCTGACAAGGAAAGTAGCACCATGCTAGCCAGCAGAGACGGGGCGAGTGAGCCTGGAGACGAGCTCCGTGAAGTGTTATCTATGTCAAAAAATCTCCAAGACTCTAAACAAGATATACACACAGCCATTTCTGATTTAACGAAAGACATGTAGGAGGAGCTGTCAATGCTCAAACAAGTGCTCTACCAGAAGCTGCTTGGGTAGGTCGGGGAGACAGTTGAGGCCAAGCTATCACTGAGGCGGAGCAGCGCATTCCTGAAGTGGCAACATGCAGTGTGGTAACCAAAGAGGTTACTGTCTGCTGAAAGACACAATATAAACTGCAGAAAAAGGAGCCTGATCAGGAAAGTAAATCTAGAATAAACCACATATGGATGTACAGCATGTCTGTACGCAGCTCCCTCTGCCCGACGGCATATCCCTCCAAATACAATGCACTCAGCTCTATCTTCAGGAATATTTAGTGTCTACAAGTCAACTTACAGCAGCCTAAACATCTACATCTATCTTGTCCACAGCTTTTTTCAGTTTGTGGTCCCTTCTCTGTGGCTATATTTCATAGATTTGACTACCTACAACTTTAAGTATTTCTTCACAAGACTTTTTAATCTTAGAGGTGCGGAGAAGGTTATACGATAATAATTTCCCAGAGCCACTGCTTGAAGGAACATCATGTACCATGGAGGGAAAATAATTCTGAGACTCTTATGTAATTACAGTTCAAAACTTATACACAGGTCTTACAGGTCTTGCTTGCCAGATTGCCCCCCCAATACACACATTGTATAAGTACTAACATCTTCAGGCCCTGCTGCAATGTCTACAAATGGTGAAGGCCAAAAAAAAAAGAATATTTGTTCTAAGGCTAGTTCAACTGGAAAGTTCCAGGGGTTGGGAGTGGGGTTGCAGTGGCAGATAGCCAGACTCTTCTCAGGAAACCGAGGCAGGCAGGGAGGGGTTCCTCTTCCCTTATCACCGTATCCTGTCCTACGCTCTAACGACTGTGATTGACGTCATCAATCAGCTTGAACAAACCCCACAACACTCACACCCCTCCTGCTGAATACAGACTCTTCAGATGGATGGTTGTGCTTGGAAAGTCCATTTCCTCAGCTGTTACAAAGTGAGTGGTCAACTGAATGTGAATGGAATACACAAGCTCATTGGGAGAAGAGAGGGAAACTGCACAATCCTGGTGTTTCTATTTTTATTCAAGCTATATTGCTATTACTGTCAAGAACTAGAAAAGTTATTATATACAGCTGCTGTAAAAATGAAAGTTATAGGAGTCCAGATCTGCTCCAAATCTTGTATTGACTTGTCCAGGGAACACAAGTTTATGCTCTGATGTTGGAGATCAAACAGCTTACAGTAGCCTGACAGGCCCTTGAACAGAGATTGTCCAAACTCAATGGATTAAGGTTTTTGACTTAGTCGACACTAATATGTTTTCATCGTAAAACAGCATGTTAAAACAAAAATTATATCTGTCTACAATTAGACTAATAACACCCAATCGGGAATCAAGCATGCGTGTCTGGGAGTTAACCGTATTTGTTTGGATGTAGCCTGTGGCTGACGCCAGCACTGAAAGAACTGGATCTAAGCTGCAGTCAGCTACTTTTATAGATAACTATCTTTTGATGATTGCTGAGAAATCTAATGCATAATTCTCTTCTCCAAAAATTGTTAGATTGTGTGTAAAATGGAAGGAGGTGAGATGAAAGGAGCTGATTTAAAGTGCGATTTAAAAATTCACAGATTTGCATGTACTATTCAGAAGATCCCCAACATAAACATAATCTGGTTATCTCCCTGCTTGCTGTCAAGTTGTGCAGGATTTTCAGAGAGCCAGGTTTCAATATCGGATTATGAGCCGAATGTAACTCTGGATCTGTGAGACCCTTGGATGACTGCTACTGTGGTCTAAATACAAAAAAAGCCAGCAACAGCGGCATCATCCTTAAGTTCCCTATATTCATGGAGACATTCAAATCTACACCTTTCTAAGTGGAGATGTTGAGACTAACAGTACCTGTTGTACCTAAGATCACCCACCTGCTGTCCCACTAATCCAATGTTAATTAGAGTCCAGGATGAAAGTGAGGAATCCCAGTCAGATTCAGTGCAGTTCCAGGAAGTCAGGCAGGCTGATATGGATGTTTGGGAACAAGTGACCCCTGAAGCCCCCTGCTAATGTGCTAAAGCGTATTGGTCATCCTCCAGCCAACGGCCATGGGAAGAGGGAGAGGCTTAACCGGGCACCCCACCAAGCCCTGTGTGAGCTTTGTGTAATGGAAAATATACAGGGCCACTGGGCACACGGCCATATTACAGTGGAGGAAGGATGCTGCAGATGCAGGAAGGGCAGAGGATCAACTGTGTTCAAAGGCAATCCCTGATGAGGATTTCTGCTGTTCCATCTATCATTTTACTGTTACTGGCACTTCCAGAAAGCTTGATGATAAAAACATATTTTAATTTATACATTCAATTTAAAATTTACCTCCATTATTGACCAGGAGTCAGTGTGTTTATGGAAGTTAATGTCCGTGCTCCACGTCACTCTCCAGACTTCCTCGCCCTAATCCCATGCCTTCTTGTGTTTGTGCCTGGTATTGTTCTCAAAACAGACCCAGTGTGAGCTAGAACTGCCCCCACTGAACACAAATACCACAACTAAATGTCAACCAAAGCAGTAAAAAATGTGAGAGACCGTTTACAGAAAACATACCATACCAATGGAAAAAAGACAATTTAGTTTTAAGTAAGCTTTTGTGTGATGCAGGGGTTCACTACCTGGAAGTTATTGTAGACAAACATGGTGATGTTTAGACTATATCAGGGCTACATCCTACTCAAAACAAGTGAGATCTTTTACCATTCCTTAGAAGCCTTAGCCTCAGTGATAAACTTTTTACGAACTTTGATCAAAAGAACATCGATAAATAACTAACTCAAGGTCAATTAGTTAAGATATAGTTTTAAAGGTTTGTATGGGTTATATTTTCAAAATCAAGACGGAACTTACATACTCACTTTTTAACTTTTTGGACAGGGAAGGTCTCCACTCTATGGAACAGTAGTGTAAGCTCAAACGTACTTATTACCTTTTGGAGCTCTCACCTCATCTCATGGTCTTTAGCAAATTCTAATATCCTATTAGCATAAAGAGCACAGTGCAGTTTGGATTTAAGCTACATCATGCTCAGTCGCTCTGGCTTTGCAGTCAATGTAAATGCACAAAGTGTTTCTAGAGTTAAGAATCTGAGAGGATAAACTAGTCCACACAAACATGACTGCATACTTAGCTCCAGTAAAAGCATGTTGTGTGTTTCACTCTGTTTTCCCTTAGTAAGTGGCCTGCCTCACCTTTTTATCTTTCTCAGTGGACTAACCAGCCGATCAGCAGCTACACAGACAAGATAAACCAACAAAACACTGATTACATCACTTTCCTTTTTTTAGCTTTATTCCAAGTGAACAAAGTGGATGAAACACGGATATGAACACCCTGCTAAAGACACAGGAAGAGAAAGTACTCAACATATTGTAAAGTTCTTCTTTTGAAGCAATATTTAATTTCTTTCACTTTCAGAATTGTACAGAATTCTGTCAGTGTCCATTTGAACGTCAGGAAAAAGATCGTTAAAGTGCAGAGAGAGAGACGCTGGCTCAGCTCAACACGTGAATGTTTCATCACATTTAGGTGAGTCTGGCTCTGACACCAACCTAGCTCTGAGGTTTGATGCTCGACAGGCAGCCGAGGATTATTTATGCTGAACCAACTGGTCCTGTCAATCAACAGAACAACACAAGACACATTTACAGGGCGCTTCTGTGGTGATGAAGTCACAGCCTACCCCAACCAATGTCACCTTTTACAGCCACACCAGGATGATCTGTTATTGAAACCACCAGTTTTGTCATTAACTGTTTACCGTGGGTTTAATGGAATACAAACTGAAGAAAAAAAATGCTTTGGGCTAAATCAACAGCTCAGTTATGGTATTACAGAAATAATTCACATGATACCCAGCAAGTTAACATACCTTAACTGCCCTTAGCTCACTAGCTAAATCTTCAGGTATCAAACTGAGGCAGGCTGATTTATATCATCAGTTACAGTAGCATATTTCAGGAGTGTTGTCTAGTTCTCTAAACTACCTTAATCATATCTTTGGCATTTATGCACTTGTTGTCTAACAACAGTAATTTTTATCTGTAGATGCGAATAACAGGGGTACTCCTGTTGTAAAGGAAATGCATTAACTACTGCAACAAGTCTCCAATCTGGAAAAGGGGAACAATCCATGCCATGCCCTGACCTCGAAACAGTGTGCCTGCACTGCATTCTGGTCTTTGGAGGACACTATTCTGTTACCGATATCACATCCGGATAAGGTGACAGCTCCATAATGAAATCCTTAACCTTTGTCATTCAGAGGGATTTACAACAAAACTCCATGTTAGATTTGATTAACATTTTCTGCTGTCAATGTGGATGTGAAAATCCTGGGTCAATATCAGGCCACAGAAAGGTAGGTTCACTGCCAAGCAATGAATCATCTGACTTCAATTAACAGCGGTTTTGGACAGTGTTTACATGTTTTAGGGCCACTGTATATCCAGTTCCAGTCAGTTATTACTCGTCATGTAAACTTGAAGACCAAACTCCTATAGGGCAACATGGTTATAAAATGCTTGTTACTTTATTGACATATGTGACTTTGTTCAATTTGCTCTTAATGATCCTGTCTGCAAACTCATCACAAGCTTTGGTAAATACAAATATAAAGACTGATTGTTTCTAAACAAATAAGCAGTAGATATTCTGACAATTAACATAAAATAGCGAAGTCAGAGCTCATTGTCCAGATTTAAGAGTTCAGTGTAAACTTCATAGCTTGCTGTTGTACAGCATAACACTGGACTTTCTTCAGATTGACTTGTTGCCGATTGCATTATTTAGGTCCAAAGCCCACTGGGCAAAATCAATCCCACTGTCCTCTGTGGCAGCCAAACACTGGCTGACCTGAACAAACAGTTCCACTCAAAGGACAAACTCAGCCAATGAGACTTGGAATGACAGCCAAATGACCTGTCATAATTGACCAGCAGACTACACGCTGCTTACAGTAGTTCTTGTGAAGCTTAAGATTGAGTTCACTTGTTATATTTCCCTCTGGTAGGGAGCATCATCTCTTCTTCTTCTGTTGCCGCAGCATCTTTCTCCTCTTCATAATCATGGCATGCAGCTTCTCAAGACCTTCCTGTAGTCCCTCTCCGATAATGGCACAAGCAGGCTGAAGGTGCCAGGGTGTGGCAGTGCTCAGCTCTCCCAGAGCCAACATGCTTTCCATCTCAGCCAAACTGAGGGAATTCCTCAGGTCCTGTTTGTTAGCCACCACCAGAACTGGCACGCCCTGGTTCTCTGCCAGCCGCGTGATCTTGTGCAGCTCTGTTTTGGCTTCCTCAATGCGCTCAGCATCCACCGAGTCCACAACGAACACAATGCCATCAGCACAACGCGTGTACGAGCGCCACAGAGGCCGCAGCTTCTCCTGACCTCCTACATCCCAGAAGTGGAAGGACGCATACCGTCGGCTGCCTGCAAGTGACACTTTGATCTTCTCTGTGTTGAAACCTTTAGTTGGGACAGTGTTCACAAACTCATTGAAACGCAGGCGGTACAGCACAGTGGTCTTCCCTGCACAGTCCAGTCCTAGAATGACAATGTGGAGCGCCTGTAAGGACGGCAGGAATGGGAAGTGCAAGTGATGATCTGATAATCCGTTCCCCATCTTGGCATAAAGAGCAGGGAGATCTGTCACCAAATAATGACCAGGCTTCTTTTATTCCACAGGGACTGCAGCGGGAGCCTGTGGAGGGAAAGGAGTGTGTCAAGACCGTATGCAAAACGACACAATGCACACAAAACACCCAGCACTATTGCTTTACCACACCCAACAAGTGAATATCCTATACTCACATTATCCTGGCGCTGATAGATGAATGAGAAATAACACAGTAGGGTGGATAGCAGCCTATTTGCACCACAGCAGCCAAGGATTCATATGCTAATTCCTATTCAGTACGTGAATCTGTAAACAACAGGATGAGGGGCTTTGAATTAAAACCAAATCCCAGATTCGACCATCATCCAGTGCTCAGTGAGATGGGCAGATCAGAGGAGGGCTATTTTTATTTTTATTTTTATTTTTTAAAACGACGGAGCAGACTGACATGGAGATATAACAAAAAAGGCGTTGCTCGGCAACATAGCTTTCTTGCATGCTGAAAGGACACGGGGAATTTCAATTCCAGAAATCTGAAAATGAATAAAACCTTGCTCATTAGCGATACACAAGAGTCGTAAAATATAATCCCTCATTGCTACAAATCATACAGATATTATGATGTATTCGGCATGCATATGGCCCTCGTTAATTCATTCAATTGAAATAAATTCATGGGTTTTGTAACTGGTTTATAGCAACTGCTCCGATCCAGCCCACTGCGATTTATTGAGGAAGAGTGGGGATACCGTACACACGTGAATTGTCAAAGTGGTCATTTAATTGAAATCCACAGTAAATCTGAGCATAAGATCTGACTTGATTGCAGAGCAATCAATGGAATGCAAGAAATATCAATACTTTTTTTTCCAAATATGTCGGGTAAAAGCTAGCGTTACATCCGAGGAGAGTCAGCCGCGTTTATCTGCAAGTTTTTTAAATGGAGTCTGGCACGTACTTTTCTCCCAAGTCCTATGCTAGACCGGACCGGGGTGGGCTCGCAGCTATGATGCCAACAAGTGTTGTAAAATCATAAAAGTTAAACTGGCTTTATTTGGCCCCCTGTGGCTGGCAGGGCCTGCGTATAATATACCGTTAATGAAACGCAACGTTAGCCAACATGGTACAGACTAGCGGTTGACCGTATTTCTTTCTTTCAGGCAAATTTATTTTTGCTGCATATAACGTTGAATATAATTTTGACAGCTGTTATAATGGTGTGTTCTACATCGATAAAGGTGGGAAACTTACCTTCGCAACAAAGGTTAGTCCATTACAAACTGCCTGTATGTCCATCAGGGCTGGGCTCTCCTTCCTCTCTTTAATCATGTTCTCACTCATTAAGACATCTGTCTGAGAGGACTCCCCTATGTATTCCTCAGTGGCGTCAAGCACGACAGGGTAAACAATTCAATTTCCGCAAACGATTTTCAAAATAAAGCCCCTTGCTGTGTTAACCGAGACTGCATCCAAATATTGCGACTTTGTCGCACTCCCAGACTCGCGCACATAACTCACAATTCATCAAGGGCTCTCAAGCGGACTCGCTTAGACTTAAAAATTGAGTCTAAGTCAAAGACTTCACCGGACTTCAGTGATAAAATTATCAACAATTCATCGCCACATGGGCACGGTGTTGTAGAACATATTATGAACGTGTTAAACTTTTCTTTCTAAAAACGTTACTTGAATCCGCTAAGCCATTGGAAATTATATCCACACCATGATACAGAAATAAGTATAAGTAAAGGTTATAATTATACGTTACAGAGGTGGGGAATTAATTTTATTTTTGTTGTCTTCAGGGCTGTCTATTAGTGGTATATATCATATCACGAAGGCAAAAATGCCATTATCTAAATCTAGAACTAAAAATTGTCGAGGATTTTAAATAATCAATAAAGTTGAACTGTAAATGGCACTGCTCTCTTAATGTAGAGACGACCATGTATTGTGTAATCTTGTAGTGAGGGCCACTATTTGTGTACTTGTAAATGGTGGTTTGATTTCATATGCACTGTAATCTAATGAAACCTCATTTTCATATGCTGAACAGGCTGTGATCCCCAAATTTATTTAGCACTTTTATTCTGAAGGAGAGATGATAATTCTTCGTTCATACGTGGGTGACTTGACGCAGCCTTATTTCGCGGTGAACAACGCCTGCCGCGGTCACGCGCACACGTGAAGGTGCACAAACAGACGCTCACTCACGTCACCTGTTCCTGTCAACGCAACAGTTGATTGGAGCTCCTAAGTACGGTATCATAGGCAGCTGGACTTGTCTCTGTTTCTGCAAGACATTTCACCTCTCAGCTAACAGGCTTCCTCAGTTCTAACTAACTGGGGGGGAGTTGGCAGGCTTTTAAACTCTGTATATGAGTGTCCTTATAGAGTCGTTAACGACACATGTGAGCTCTGACTTTCAGAGTCCTTAGGGCCACCTATTGGTTACTCAGCCAGCCTTTCATGTGGGTTGCTAGCACTACGTGAGCCCAGGTAGGTGCGAATGGTTTTTAAACTGTCTGGGGAGGGAACTCAGTACTGCATTGCAGGTGGATGATTAGAAATGCTATCGGCTACCTCCTCTGTTCAAAAGATCAAAAAGCTCTTCACTTTTTCTTCCCTCTTTCCGCAACCTATGAGCTAAAAACTGCTTGGACAGCACCAACTAGCTGAAGCACCTGATAGATGAATATTAAAACATTAACATTACCATAAACACTCAAGATTTCAGCAATTACACACTAAACTTACACCATTTGCTAACATATCTTGTTTTCATTTATAAAAGAAGCGCCCTCTCTTCAAAATAGCTGAACTTCCCACAAATGCAAACAGATTAAGGTGCATAAAAGTAGAAAGAAAACAAAAGTTCAATAGCAATCACAGTATTTTTCTTTTTTTTGTAACATGTAAAGCTGTTTAGCTCTGCTGCAAAGATGATGACAGCTTTTATGACAACACGCCATACAACCAAGTAGTTTTGGCAATTGGCCACATTTTAGGTCATTTTGATCATGATCCAGAGGAACAACAAAGGACATTATGACCTCTGTGTCCTCAATGGTAGCTGTGGGCCTGATGTCCATAACAGTCTTTCTTAGTTCCTTTGCTCATATGTGTTAATCTAACATCACAATCGAGCACCAGTTCATTCATCAGGAATATCATGCACCAGTCATACTTGGTGCTTATTTCTTGCAAAGGCTATCCTGTAGATCGTCTCGCAACATTGTTTCCCCCTGGTGGTCAGGTAGTAGTGGCACTCTGAGGCAGAGGAACAGCATTAGTTTGAGCACAGTCGGATTCACAGAGCACTCTTAGAAGTGAATCACTTTAGGTTTAGCTTTAGGGCCCTGTCGGTCCAAAAGATCATAGTCCGATGTCACTTGTGCCTAAGTCAAACTGTCCTCACACTTTCAATGAGCCTTTCTTCTTAGGTGACAGTTTTTGCCTAGCAAGGGTTTGAAGGTCAACCCACAGTAAATCACCTGGCTCATAGGCTGCTAAACAGTGCTTTTGTTGAGCATCTGCTGCCTCAATGTTATGAGCAACAGCGTGAAAAGTAGCAAACAGTCTCTTCAGTACAGAATGGGTATATTTACTTGGAGTACCTTGGGTGGCGTTTGGAACTCCTGGGGAGTGTCCAAGCAGGAGATCAGCAGGCAAACGGGCCTATCTGCCATAGGCCAGGAAGAAAGGACACTTGTATGCAAAGTGCAAAATTGCAAAAACTGGTCCTTGATGTTTCTGTTTGCGCCTCTTTCCACCATGCCACCTGACATAGCATGCTAGGAAGCTGTCCTTGTTTTATTTATTCTCAAACAGGAGTACAGTACTTCAGGATCAGAGTTGAACTAACCTTGGTCAGTGTGCAAAACTGAGGCACAACACATTCTCTGGTGTAACCATTTTTGTTATTTAAGTCTTTACTTAGTTTTTCAATAACATGAAAATTAACACAAATGTAGCGAAATAAAAAACAAAAGACAAAAACAGATGTCACAGACTAAACAGATCCACAGCATCATCTTTTCACTACCCATAGTATTAATTATTTAAGAGTCCACCAGCACAATACCAGCCTTTGAAAAAGTCATCCATTGACCCACTCTAGGGATCCCACTCGGCACCTAAAGAAGAGTCCAAATATATAAATAAAAGGGAGCCCATGATAATTAACAGAAAAACACTGAAGAAGTCAAATATGGACATACACCGAAAGGCAGGTACATTCCTCCAGTGTCAGGCTCCTTTAACATGTCTTCTTTAATAAAAGACTTGAACTTGTTCAAGACAAGCTGATTTGACTCTTTATGGTTGTGTAGGTTAGCTAACATTAAAAAAAATCGCAATCGAATGGCCGCAAAGTACACGGACCCTTCGGGGAGGTGATACTACAAAGAGGAAGTAGGGCATTTACTAAATTGAATGGGACCGGTTTGTGTCAAGTGTCATGCAGGGCCAATAGTATCGGACCTGTGCACTTTGTAATGTATTTGGTTCACTGAAATATCCAAAGATTGAGTGTCCATGTAAAGTTTGAAACGCCTCCTCCTGCAAGTTACTGGGGACTGCAATCATGAGTCTGAATAGGAAAGCATTGGTGTGTTACATAGAGCATGGCGGAAATTTTCAAATGCTATTTGTTCAGCTTCAGTCCATAGATACAGCAAGTCTTTCCTCTGTGAGTGAGTGCACGCAGGGGCATTTTTTGCAAAATGGAAGTAAGAGCATAGCCCAACAAATACACTGACTTCAGTCTGATTTTAAGGCGCAGGCCAATCTCTCAACCTTTTCAGTGTTTTTGAGATCAGGTGTTAGTCCTGCAGATGAGAGATGTCCCAAGAATGCCACTTACTGTTGTGCAAAGCTGCATTTTAAGACTTGGTGTTACAGGTTGGCAGCTCTGAGGTGGTCAAACACCTATTGTCGAATGCTGAAAATGAAAAAAAAATCTGGGGCTATAGACAATAATGTCATTAAGGTATACTACGCATGTTTTCCTAGAGAGACCTTGTAAGACTAGCTGTCTTCAAGATGTTGAAAAGTGGGTGCTGCATTTACCAAGCCATCACACATGGGCATCACACAGAACTGGTTAAGTCCTTCTGGTGAAAGCTGTCTTGCTGTATCTTGGTCCTTCAGCTGCACTTGCCAGTATCCTGATGAAAGGTCAGTGGTGCTGAACACTGATCCAAGGTGTCATCTGTTCTGGGTAAAAGATGTGCGTGTTTTACTGTGACTGCATTCAAACTTCTATTATATACACAAAAATGCTGTGTGCCATAATTTTTCCTAATCATCACGAAAGGTGCTGCTAAGGAGATATGACTATCTTCCACTATTTCTTTTTGCTAAAACTTTACCTAAGAAGGGGCAAAACCTCATCACATATAGCACAGCCTTTTCCCCATGTCCACCTCGCTCTGTGAGGAGCGAGACAGTCACAACCTGATATGAAACCTTGACTGACATTTCTGATGGCTTGCGCATGATGCAGTTTGAGATCCAGGCTTAAAGGGGATGTCTACCATACCCAGAGTATCCAAACTTTGGCCAGTCACAGCTTCTGACAACAATGAACATCTTTTTGAAAGGTCTGTTTGCTAAAAAGGGAGTTGACATTTAGTCTCCTTAATGATATACAAAATAGTGGAGTTTAGCATGACTCATGGCAGGCTCTGTGTTCTCAGTTTTAGTCACTAAAGATGCCATATTGGTACCACCCATAGGGGGTTGGTATTGCATCATTGTTGTCTGTTACTTCAGTGAAATAGACAATTCGGTCATATAAAACTACATAGACCAGCTGTCTGATGCTGGATGTGCTTTTGATAAAAGTCTTGTCATGTCTGCCTAATAACAAATTACATATAAGCTATAGTGCTTTTCATATAATGGTAGTACAACAAGAATAAGGTTGTGTAAACTGATGCATTATTTTTGCAATAAATAAATCTCAGCACAGATAATCACGTTTTAAATCTTTATTCATACTCCCACAACAAACAATCACTTGAATAATAATGACCAACAAAATGTTTAATATGACATTAGAGGTAGGAGTCTAATACCGCTTTTCAAATTTTAGATGTTAATAGGGATTGTTAACCAAGTCAAGGGTGTATGTCAGACAAAAATCTAATTATTTGTGTGCTTTCCTTTATATCGCATTCAATACAAATGTAACTCTTGTAGCTTATCAAAGTTTGTGTGAAGATCTTCAAAACACAATTTTTAAGTATTTACAGGATGTTGACATAAATTGTACACATTTCTAGATATGTCAGATGTTTTTCAGTTCAAAATGGGTCTATACAACAGGATCATTTTTCAGTCAAAGATTAAAAAATATACAGCTTTTTAGAGTAACATAACATGTGAAATGTGTGACAAAATATTCCTATTCATATTTTTAAAGTAGAAACCTTAAGAACACCATTCCCAAGGAAAGAATGTGATTGGATAGCACGATGCGCAAATCAACATGTAAATTCATAACAGCCATTAAACATAGGGTGCCCTAAAATTTAAGATAAGCACTTATCAGTAGGACAGGTAGAGCAGAATATAATAACACAATTAAAATGTTTTAGAAAGTTAGCATTTTGATTTAATAAATTCTACCACAACTACTACTAATAATGATAACTATAAAATTATAATTAAGCAGCCCTTCATGATTTATTGACCTGAAGACTTCGGTGGTCTGATTTTCTGTCAACATGTCTGCATTGTTTTTGCATTCAACTGAAATGCATATCATAATTTGTTGGCGGTGCACCAGGAGTTTTTGAGTAGTTAATGCACCGCTTTTGATAACTGATGAATCACAAATGTCAAATATTTGCCGGTTTGCTTTTAATTGTGAGGACTAGCAATTTTTCTGACAGATTAATCATTAATTTAAACTGCTATCAGTTGCAGCCCTACACCAGTCCGCCATTTTAGAAAATACACTTGATTGCCATCTTACTCTGACTTTGGGAAACTGCTAGCCTAGCATTCTGTGATGTTACAAAACCTCTGCTAATCAGAGTAACTATCAAATAATTGTGCTTAAACTACCAACTAGTGGCATCCTCATGCTCTTTGCATTGATGACTCAACATCAATCTTCTTCTTCTTCTTCTTCTATATCTTCTCTGTCTACAGTGCAGTTCACACCTGCTCACACCAGAAAGTGACAATGACATTCATCCTCATGAAATAGGTGGTGCTAAAAGCATAGCGACTGGTGGTTACCTGCTGGGGTAGCTGAAATACTAGCTAGCAAGGTAACATGCCAACAAAGACATTCTAGTGAATCTTAAGAGCTCTATAGCTATATGGAATGTGTTCCTACCTGTCTCTCAACAGTCTACAAACCATGCCTCGCTTGTGGAAGAGTTTTTACTTCTCTAGGGTTATATCCAAGTGCATGAAGCCACCAAGGTAGCAGGCTATGATAACTTCTCTGCTCCCCATTTCCCTAAAGAGCAACCTTTGTAATATAGGTTGCCATTATTCAGTAGTGCAAAAACATTTGACAAATTTCATCTAGTTGGACTGATTCAAAAGCTTTGCATAAAAATGCAAAATGCACATTTGTCCGGATTCCACTGAAATTAAATTATTTTACTCTGAAATATTTTTCAAACCCTGATGTCACTGTCCCTTAAGTCTTTAAATAGCAAACATTTTCTAAATTTTAAAAAAAAATCTCAAATAAGCAATCAAAAAAAGTTAACAAAAAAATTATATTTCTCAAAACGCCTGAAGATAGACGACAGGGATGTGAACCCCAACCTACCAGGAGTTCCTTGGTTTTTGGAAACAAAACAAAAATGTGTGTGTGTGTGTGTGGGGGGGGAAATAAATGGCACTGCAGAAGATATATAAAGTGAGCACCTAACAGCAACATACTTCAGTAGTTAGGACAACAGATTGCACACATCATAGCAGACATTGCAGTCAGAAAGAAACACTATGAGCAACATTATCTTATTTCAGAATCAGACACAGGGTTCGAGCAGAAAACTCTAAAGCATGTAACAAGCCCAATTTTTGTTGATTCTTCGCCACAACAAACTGTGTCAGAGGAACAGGCTAGAGAGATTGGGGTTGCCAATTGAGTGTGCATTTTAAAACAGACATAAAGTGCACTATGGTTTGGTAGGTAGTCAAATACCATCAAGGTTTTTTTTTTTTTAAATTCCCTCCTTGCTTAGGTGTTAAACTGGCAAATCATGAATCACAGTTAAAGAAGAAACAAAAGAAAGACAAGATATCATTTACAGTATCATCATGATAACTGAAATGAATCAATATTCTTGAGCAAAATCCATACAAAATCAAAATCAAGGCAGGCCTGGTGCCAAGATGAAGTGACTGAGGGGGCGTTTTTTTGTTATAATATAAAATTAATTAATTTACTCTTGCAATGAAAACATAAGGATACTTTTTTAAATTAAAAGTACAACAGTAAAAAAAAACTTGGCTGTAACTGTGCAATTATGTTTTCGTAATGTCATAGCTAAGTGTCTCAGGGAAAAAAGACTGCAAATATACCCAAATGGTAGAAGTTATTCTTATGCCTAAACCAAACCAAGAATCTTTGCCACTTACATCTAACAAAGTATTTCTGCTGCCTAAACCCAACCAAACTGCAACAGAAAACTGAAAAGACACACAAAACAATAGTGAGCTTAGTGTTAAAACAATAGGTGAAGAGTACAATAGAATATTCCAAACATGATACGAAACCCTGCCCTTCTGAGGCGTTAACTTAACCCACTAAGCTACAACAGCTTGATCGAAAGATTTTGTAATGGTTTTATATGTTCAAATGATGGTCATGGCGCGAAATGAATAATGTAATGATGTTTACCACATTGAAATTCTTTTGCATATTGTGCAAACAGAAATAAAAAAGAGTAAAAAAAAGTATAGGTATTGATACTGAAACTAAGGAGGAATAAAGACAAAAACAATACACAGCCTTGGGTGCCAATTAGCTCAGTTGGTGGAACGAGTGTCTTATGTACAAAGGCTTTGTCCTCCCTGTGGTGGCCCCGGGTTTGAGTCTCGGCATAGGGCCCTTTGTTGCATGTCACACCCCCCCCCACCCCC